>VMDO01014675.1:0-53765 GCA_007922755.1 Pedetes capensis | reverse complement strand
ACAAATAGAACGTTATAAAAATGTAATTAAAATGCGTAGTCATATGTGATATTTTTAGTTATTTTTCAGGTTTCCACGATGGGGATTTTTTTTACAGTTATAAAAATAAAGAATACATTCCTTTCACATATTTCTTTTAGTCACCAGAATTTCTGGCCTACTCAATTTCCAGAAAAAATATAAAATACTAAAATGAAAAGACATTATCATGATTTTCATTTTACATGGTCATACCACAAATGCCTATTTCTAACAAAAGCCCTAATATTTAGGCATTCTAAATACAGCTTATTTGTAAAAGGGTGGAGAAAAAGATTGTAGAAGATACAAATTGATAGTAAAAACAGAATCAACAATAATGACACCTCCCCCAACACACACAAACAAAAACAACCTGAGCTAATGAAAGAGAGCATCGATAGAGATCACCCTCAGACAAACATTGCCCAGTTCTGTTACCTGAAGCAGCTCCATCGCAATGTTGCCCAAAAAGCCTCAGCTCCTGTAGGAGAAAGAACAGGACTTAACCTGGATTTGGGCCCTGTGGCTACAACTTCGCCTCTAGGCATGGTCAAATCACTGAAACGGACTGAACCATATTCTACAGCTCCGAAAATGCTCTATCATCTGGTCTGTTTACATCACATGAGAAACCGTTTGAATAAGTATAAAGGACAAAATATATGAAAATGTTTAGAAAAGTATATGCCTAGCTATAACACTGGAGGTAGAGAAGAAGGTGAAGGAAAGGATGGCAAAACATGAAATTAGAGAAGGTGAAATATTTTTAATTAAAGTAATTTTTAATTTTGGTTTATAGATAAGCAGGTGTACATTTAACTTTATTTTAGGAACAGCATAGTAGTATAGTTTTATTACAGATTTTGACTTATAATTTGATTCAATACACTTCCTTGAGGGAACTGACTTCTCATTTTTTCTTTCATAAAAAAGATCTATCTGGGAATATTTCCACACTTTCTACAAAAGTCTAGCATAGTACACAGAGGTATGATTACTAAGATGCTATGTTTTGAATGGCATGAAGTGTGAACAAAAAATTTGTTTAAATAAATTTTACAGTAAAATACATTGCCATTAATCCCCCTCAAATTCTTCTTCCTTGCTTCAAACACACTTATCCCATTGTTCTTACTACTTTCTGAAGTACTTCTTAAAGTCCTGTTTTGTGTCTTTAGTTTCATCCTTCATCATGACAATATTCCATGTCACACATAGCTTCTGGTATGGCAATTTCTGTCAAAAAATTACAGTGCATCTTCATTAACCTTGTTTGCTGGATATGACACCCTGCAACTTCTAGCTCTTACCCAAAGTCAAAATGACCATAAAAAGCAAATGTTTTGAATCAATTCAGGACATTGAAGCAGCTACAACAGTATAATATATGAAAGCCACTCATGAAAGAGGACTTCCAGAACTGCTTCAGAAAGTAGCCAGAATGATGTGGTGTGTTTGAAGATGGGGGAGTGTCTGGAGGGGGATTGATTAATAGCAATGTTTCTGTTACTGAAATAATTGTTTTTAATTTGAGCATTCACCATATATTTTAATCACACCTTGTAATTTCTTTCATTTGAGAATTTCTAAACTAAAAGTTCTTCCTTTGCTGTACTGGGATAATCTAACCATGACCTGTACTGGTTTTGAGCTATTGTGGCCATCCTGATTGGACATATAAAAGTCAAACAAAATTTGGTGGCATGAAATGATTTTGTTGCCTTATCTATAAAACTTCAGTCTAAACTACTGCACTGTGGTCCAGCACACAGCATAGACTCAGTTCTACCTTGAAGCAGCATCTTTCTCCATGATTATAGAGTTGGCATGGCTAGTTAAGCAAAGAGGCAGGCATAAAATATAAGACAAAAAGTTTAAATTTCCATTTCTAAGGCAGGATGGAGCTGCTATGAAACATGATTCAGGATGGATTGTCCTGGAGTTGGGCAGCATGGAGAAGTTGACTGCAGAGTGGCCCGCAATTGGAGGCATCAGCTACACTGGAGAAGGGCTGACTCCCTCCCTCTCCTTGCTGCTCAGCAGCTCTGTGCCAGGTGGACCACATTTGTTGACATGGCTGGACAGATGTCTGCTATTGAAGGCATGTCCGGCCATGTGGCTCATCCTCACACACCACTTTATTTTTGTTGCACTTTCAACCAGATTTTGTGGCTAATGATATAAACACTATGGTAGGGGAGATGCCAGTGGACTAATGTGCTTTTCCCTGTGAGCATTTGAAGGAAAATTAGTGTATTTTACAGTTTTCTTTCTATACTGAAGCTGCATACTATTTAAAATCAGTTTTGTTGTTAAAATAGGCTTGTTGTTGTTGTTGTTGTTGTTGTTAGGTGCCGTCATGTTGGTATCTGACTCATAGCAACTCTACCTACAAAAGGCAAAACACTATTGTCAGTGCTTCTCTGCTATTCATAGGGTTTTGCAGTGGCTGTTTGTTTTCTAGGGGTGGGTTACTGGGTCCTTCTCCCAAGCCTGCATCACCTGATGTTCTCAGGCAGTCTCCCATCCAAGTTCTAATCAGGTCGGACCATGCTTAGCTTCTGAGATCTGGTGGGATTGCATGCCACAATGGTATGGCTGCAGGCCCCTCAAATAATGTACACCAAAATGCATACATGGAAATGCCACAATGGAAAGCATGTCAGAATAAATCACATTAAGGTATACATTAAAAATATCCAATAAAAAAAATAAAAGTAGAGTCAACCTTAATTATGAGAAGGGAGTAAAGTCCCTGGGACCACCTTTTGCTGATGTGACCAGACTCAAAATGGGAAGAAGGATAGAGTCTGCAACAATAGCTCAAACTTTAAGATCATGTGCATGGCACAATGTTAGGTAGTGTTTCATTTCTGCTGTACATAAAGTCGCTGTGAGTTGGACCCAATTAGATGACACCTAATAACAAAAATTGGGAGAAGGACCTGGCAATCCCCTCCCAAAAATCAATCTGCCATTGAAAACCCTATGAACAGCAGAGAAGCACTGACAATAGTGTTTCCCCTGTTGTACACAGGGTCACTATGAGTCGGATACCGACTCGACGGCACCTAACAACAACAACAATAACAAGAATAATTCTTTGCATCAGTAATTTTGGCTGAGTTCAGCTGAGTAGTTTCTTTGCAACTGTTGCTAGGCTCATGCCTATGATGCAGGCATCTGGAAGCTTCTTGGGCTCTGTGCTCCACATGGCTTCACTCCGTGACCAGCAATTGTTACTGTCTGTTGGCTAATCTGGGGTCCCCAACCACTGGACCCCTTGGACTGCTGTTGGCTCAGGCCTGTTAGAAACTGGGCTATGCAGCAAGAAGTGAGCAGGAGTGAGCAAGAGTAGCTTCCTCAGTGTTTATAGTTGCTCCCAATTGCTAGCATTACACCTTGTATCATCCTGAATCTCACCCCCAAAAACTGATCTATGGTACGGAAAAGATTGAGCACTACTGGGATGATGTATGTGCTGTTAGCAGGCTAACTCAGGCTTTGTCAAATGGTGTCTGCATTTAAGAGAACAAGCCTCAGTACACAAGCTCTTTCCAAGTCTCTGGGTAAGTCACTTGGGTCTCATTGAACAGAAGAAGCCCATGGATGAGCTCAGGCTCAGTATGCGACAAAATTATACAAGAGTCTTGATTAAGGAAGTACAATTGATTAAGGCCCATTACTATACCAATCTTTGATAGCTGCCGTATTGTATAACAGTTGTACTGTTTGTTACTTCTACTTCCCATAAAGAAAATTGCTAGGATTTGAAAGTAATAATAACTGAAAATTTGGTCCAACAAATTATCCCTTACACAGTAGCCTTCTCAAATGACCATCCCAGTTTTGCTTCTGAAAGTTTTATTTTACCAGCCATAAATTTGCATGTGAACCCGGAATAAGTGGCAGCTCTTTTCTATGATATATATTTTATTAAATTGAAATCACTACATTATAGTGTATTCTAGATTGGGAAAACACACCAGTGGCAATGTGTGAAGATTTAAATTGGCTGCCTACACTTATTGGTGTACATTTTTTCCAAGCTTATATTGGGATGATCACGACAAACAAAAATTTGAGTTTCAAGCCTTTAAATTTTTCTATTTTGCCTTTTAATTATTAATTACATAATTATAGTACTTTATCACCTAATCTGTCTAAATACCTACTACATATTTTAGCTTTGTTTCTATTTTTGCTTAGCAACCAATAAAGTATGAGTTGAAATCCAAAGTAGAATTATGGAACAACAGGTCCACAAACCCAACAACTGAAAGGGCGTAAACTTGATTCAAACAGTCAAGTTTGATTTGTTTTCCTTACATGCTCCTGGGTGGCCAAATGCTTGGGCAGAAAATTAAACTTGTTTAAACTGCCATATTTACATGTCTCAGATTGAAGCCCAGTCTTTCAATTTGTGTTAGGCTACTATTATAAAATAATTTTCTTATTTGCCAAATTTTTGAGTGGCAAGAAAGGACAGAGCTGTAAAGATTATTTATAGTTCAGTTCCCTAACTACTCCTTGTGGGTTGTCTGAGAGCCTGGTAATTCTACCATGGCCTAGACAGACTTGACTTTTATATGTATATAAATTATCTGTCATCTTCCAAAGCTTCCATTTTTTTTTTAAACAGGGCCGTGACTCCATTGGCCATGGTTTGTGCAGATTTCTTCCTATTTTTTTCTTGGCACATAATATTCACTGACAGCTCAATCTCAAGGGCTATGAGTAGTCAGGTCCATATGCATGCAAGGCTTTCCCTAAACCAGCTTATTAGTTGTGCCAGATGTTATTGTACTTCTTGAAATGCAAGCTTAAAATGTGATCTTAGTGTAAGCCAGTAGACAATTCAGTGAGCAAATGTTTCATTCATATGAATGAAAGAGTGTATTTAACTCATAAGAAGAAAATGAATAATTGTGGCCAGATGGCAGACTGTGGTTGTGAAGAACAGCCCAGATTCTTCACCCTTCCCTGTTTCCACCCATTTTGCAGGTGTTGCCATCACGAGGTAGAGTGCTCATCCTACCCTGTGGGTCTAGATTGGCCTTGTGACTTGCTTTGGTAGTACAATTCAGTGAATATATCTGTGTCAGTACCACATTTAATTTTCATAAGGGCTTACACACATCTTCTTTCTGTTGGAACCCTCTTCTCCATGGGAATAAGTGTGGCATAACCTGCTGAATGATGATAGAACACATGAGAAGAAATTTAGCCAGCCTGACCAGTGTATTGGGCTAGCCTGGGCCACTTAGTACTTAGCTCATCTCTCAACTCAGATTCACAAGCAAACTCAGAAAAAATAATGCAAATCTGGTCTGGATGCTTTTCAGAAGCATCTGGTCAACCCAGAGACATACGATAAATGATGAATCACTATTGTTTTGAGCCATTGAGACCAGAGGTATTATATGTTGTTGTTGTTGTTAGGTGCTGTCGAGTTGGTATTTGACTCATAGTGACCCTATGTACAACAGGAAAAACACTATTGTCAGTCCTTCTCTGCTATTCATAGGGTTTTCAATGGCAGGATGATTTTTGGGAGTGAGTTGCTAGGTCCTTCTCCCAAGCCTACAGCACCTGGTGTTCCCAGGTGGTCTCCCATCCAAGTACTAACCAGGCCCGACCCTGCTTAGCTTCTGAGATCTGACAGGATGGGACACCACAGGGCTATGGTTGCAGGCAGAGGTGTTAGAGAGCAGGAGCTAACTGATATACTGTCCACTTTCTTCCTGGTCAGGAAAGAATTTTCTCTAGATCCTTTCATGAAAGGCCAACTAAAGAGAAGAGTTAGTATAGCAAAGCCTAAACTGACTGAGGGTTATCTTTCTTTGAGTATACATCTAAATGTTGGTTTGTTCTATATTAAATTTCTGATGGCAAAGGACTGAATATTTTTCTTTAGTGTTCATAGAAATCTTGACAAGAAGCATGTAATATATTAGGTCTTTGCTAAACATTTTTTTAAATTAATTATCAATTAGATATATCCTTCTGAACATCTGTAAATGTAGGAACATTGTTATTTAAGTCAGAGTAATAAAGTATCTGTCACTCAGTTGATACATTCCACTGATTTCAGACAGATCTAGCACATTGAACTGGGTTTCTGTGTGCCCATTACCCAAGGAAAATGTAGAATAGCATTGATAAAATGTTTTTTCCTCTTTATCCAAACGCATCCCAGCTGGAATCTTTTGGATTACCTAGCCAAACAGGTACAACACAAAGTTTTCTTCTGGGAAGATATATCATCAATAATTTTCTGATTTATACACCTGTAATCACAGAAACTTGGGAGGCTGAGGCAGGAGGATCACAAGTTTAAGGGAAAAGGCAGGCTGCACAACTTAGTGAGATCACGTCTCAAAATAAAAAATAAAAAAGGGAGTTGGGGTGCAACTCAGTGTTGGGGTACTTGCCTAACATGTGCAAAGCCTAGAGTTGAACCCCAACTACTGACAGCAATTTCTGGGAGAACAAAGTGTCAATCCTTAGGAAGGTGCTGGTTCTGGCACTCTGTGCGCGTCACTGCCAATCTCAGTGAAGTCATTGCGTTCTATACACTACCAGTCTCCTCTGGTAACTGATGAGGCACTTTTGGTAATAGCATTCTCATTTCCAGACACTGCCTGTGTTATCATTTTTAATTGTAGGATATTTTTGACATCCTGTTTCTTTATGTAAGATCACAGTGACTTTATGTCAGTAAATTTGTCAGTGCACGCTGGTCTGCTGTGACAAGGAAACACACTAAATGGATGTGATTCAATTTTAAATATAATTAATAAATTACTGGGGGAATTTTCCATTGTGAACATACTGGTGTTTTATCAAGTATTCTATTCCACATGTTCAAAAAATAGCTGATGTCAAGTGAATTTTTTATAAGCCATGTGAATAGGGATGAGTTATGATGAAGCTGGTTTAATGACAAGCACTTATTTTAAATGATGTTGCCGTCTATCTTAATTATGAATATCAAGGATAAAAACACACATGTTAGGTCTATTTCATTATTGGCTGTGCTTCATTATTATAGCAGAAGGGAAGGGTGCAGGGAAGTTGCTGCTTCCTAGTTAGAGTACACCTGAAATGGAAATATTTTTATTCCTATTTCTTAAAGGAGAAACTGAGATCAGACAAATTAAGCCATTTTCTCTGAGTCATCCAGTGAGTTAGAGGCAGATACAGGATTTGAATTATGTATGTGCAGCGTTGAAGCTCTTTATCTGATATCACTCTACCATTGATCTAAGGCCACAAGTTTCTGAGATGACATTTTCACCACTTGCCGTGACACCCATAGTCAGTCTGAACTTCCTGTTGCAATCCCTCCATCATACCATTGCAATCCCTACATCATACATACCTGCCAGCCCTGAGTTTCCCAGGTGTTCATTTCTGGAGCTTTCCACGCTTAATCTCCCTTCTCCCGTGCATCTGTCTTCTGCCCCTTGTGCCCTCCTTGGTTTGGTCAGCTCTGCTCTCAACCAAGTTTCCATTCAGAGATTGTGGGCTACAAGCATGGATTTTTCTAGATTACTATGGGTTTAAAAGAAACCACCTTAAATATGCTCAGATCATTTGTGCCATGAATAACAATTCAGGAATTCTTCCTGATGAAGGTAGAGTTCTGCCTTGCTTAACAATGGGGACAGATTTTTCAAAATGCATTGTTAGGTCATGTGCAAACCTCATCATATGTAATTACACAAATCTAGGTGGTATAGGTCAGTCTTTGCTTATGGGCTCTTTTTTTTTTCCTGTTTTTCTTTTTCTTTTTTCTGTTTTTGTTTTTCAGTGCTGGGGAAAGAACCCAGGGACTTGTGCATGCTAGGAAAATTCTCGACCAAAGAACCACATTCCCAGTCCCTCCCATGTCTCTTGATTGTGAAATAAGGCCATATCCAAGACTGAATGTCTACATTTCCAATATGAGAGCAAATTTGTTCATCAAATACCTATTGTCTTAGTAACTCTTATGGCTCTTTAGTATGTACGTATGTATTAGTTTACCTCCAGTTACTACTATTGCCAAAGACTTAACTTTAGATAAGACATCAGAAGATAAGAGGATCCCCATTCTAGCTTTTTTCACTTTATTCACAGAACTGAAATAAAATTAGTGTTGCATAACAAAGCTTTATTATAGGAATAGCGTCTTTACATTCCATGAGAAATAGATTAAACAAAATGATCAGAAAGCTTTGAACATTTTTTTTTCTTCCTTTGAGGTCAACACTTGGTTTTCCCAGTGGTCAGCTTTGCAAGCTATTTCACTGTTATTTTAATGGGCATATAAAGATCATTACATTAAAATTAATTCCCATCAGGGTTTCCAAGTATTCTACCCCCAGTTGAGATTTTAGGGAAGCTGTGCCATTGAGAGGTTGAGAAGAAATCCAAAGAAATCATTATGTCTGGTTAGAGTTAAGAGATTTTCTCATAGGAAGAGTAATTGAAAAGTATATATTTTGCATAATGAAACAGAAGACAAACTGGGCAAGCTGGTCTATTAATGAGCCTCCTGTAAAGCCAAGAAGCCACCAAAGCAGGGAGTAAACGTGTGAAAAGGAATCTCTGATCTCAATTTTTAACAACCAATTTTAATCAAACCTTTTGACGCACTGAGTTCTTAGGGCTCTATGATGGTGAGAGCAATTTGAAAGAATAAAAGAAGATGTTTCAGATGAATTGCAAAGTAAGATAACCAACTTGGGGTTATGATCAGGAAAACTTAGTTTTACTTTGGATTCTATGAAATTCCACATTTATTAAGACCATGACCACATTGCTTCTTAGACCTTCCTTAACAATAGCTTTAACAGGAAAGGTAATGTGACCTTAGGTTTATCAGTGGGTTTCAGTTGAATACCTAAAGGGAGCAGTTCTTTCTGCAAAGGTCCATTCCCTATGAACTGAAGTAATATGAAATGAATTACTAAGGAAATGAAGAGAGTATTACATGTATAGACATCTATGATATTATACTAGTACTAAGTCACCAATAATATTTCTTTGAGGATACCTTCCTGTTGAACAATATTTATGGAAATGTATTTTTCAGGTGCCTACAGTGGTTGCCCTGTAGCATCTGATCCTGTCACATCTTGTAAGCTAAGCAGAGTTGGGCCTAGTTAGTACTTGGATGGGAGACCACCTAGGAACACCAAGTCCTATAGGTTTAGGAGAAGGCCCTGGCAACCCACTCCCAAAAAATCAATCTGCCATTGAAAACCCTATGAATAGCAGAGAAGCACAGACAATAGTGTTTGACCTGTTGTACAAAGGGTAGCTATGAATTGGTATCCCCAACAACAACATTTTTCAGATCTTTATTGTTTTCAGATGTTTAAGAACTAAAAATCTCTATTATCTGTTTTTAATGAGTTAGCAAAAGAAAATATTGTTGGCAGGTGTTTGATATACTTTTATACTGATTTATCCAGATTGTTGTTGTTGTTGTTGTTAGGTGCTGTCAAGTCATGTCCGACTCATAGCGACTCTCATAGGGTTTTCAATGGCTGATTGTTTCAGAATTGCCTTGGGAATGGATTGCCATATCCTCCCATTATCCAGGTTGGGTGTACAATTATCTCAAATTCCTGGAGATGTGCCACCTCCTCACTTCATCTTGTATTCCATGGGTTGCCTTTCAAGGAAGGAATAGTTTACCAATGTAAAATGAAGTGTATCTTCAAAGAAGGAGTGTATCTAGAGCCAATAGCCTGAAATCAAGCATGGAAAGGTATGGAATTATTTAATATGGCAGGTGATTTCTTCTCTGTGAAACTAAGAACTTACAGTATAATTGGTGGTTGCTCCACCCTGGTGATGCCCATTGGCATTACTAGGGGAAGATTAAAAATAAAACACGCACCTCCAGAGATTCTGCTTCAATGGATGGGTTCAGTGCACATTTGTGCTGCAGCCTCCCTTGCATGATCCTGATGAATAGCCTGTTGCAAGTCACTGACTTTAATCTAAAGTATCTCATTTTCATGGATGAGTATAGAAATCATGAAGGTGAGGCAAAGAGCCAGGATCCAAAAAGACAACGTCTCTTCAAAGAATTAAAGTCTCTTACAGCCATAAAATCTCATGATTCTAAACTTACATTGTAAATATTAATGTGTGTCTAATTTCCTTTCATGTGTAAATGAGAAGGCCTTAATTTGACAACTTTATTTCCCTTCAACATACTTTTCAAAAGATTCAAAATCCCATCTGATAGAATCAGAGGCAGCAGAGAGATTTTTGTTTTATTTACTGCTATATGTTCGGTACTTGCAACAGTGCTAGGCATACAGTAGATTCTTAAGAAATTATTGTTAAATAAATGAATGTATTTATAGTTAACCATTTTCTTTGTGGTTTTGAATAAGTTATCTGAAATCAAAGCTTGGTAATGGAAAAGATTGCAAGAAAGACAGTGATAAATCATGGTATAATTTATAAACATTGAAGTTTTCCTTTGTGTATGACATCAAAAAATTTGACTTTTCAAAACAGCCACTTTATCTTTGACTGGAACTTATTGTGTTTTTGGAAATGAGTTTCCTTCTTTGTCTAACTCATCATTTTTGTTTGTTACTTTTCTTTCTGTCCCTTCTCTCCTTCCTCTTTCCTTTCCTTCCTCTTTCTTTTTCTTCTTCTTCTTCTTCTTTTTTTTTCCCCTCAGTGTCCAAAACCAATCTTGATATGTTCGTTTTTCCCAAACCTATTCTTCAGTTTCCCTTGGTAATAGCACATCCAGCCTGGAGTCTCTCATTTCTCTTGACCAGAGCTTTCTCCCACCCACAGCTGACCTCTTACTTAGATTGTTTTATTTTCCCAATGCATATTGTATTTCCTAGCTTCTCTGGCTAGTCTCTTTCTAGTTTTTCACTTCTAATATTCCTTATTCTTCTGAGCTCTTGTGTTTCTAATCCAAGTTTCTGCTTTAGAGTTTTCTTTTGAAAACAGAAATTTGTTTCTGTAACTCTTTCCCAAACTTTCCATGATGTCTGTTCCGTAGTTCTGGGTTCCTTAGCTGTAGCCTGGAACCCTCCCTCTTTACCCTCTCGACCTGTCTCTGTGACCTTCACATCTATCCATTTAGTTGTGTTCTCATTTTATCAATATACTTGTTATTGATGTGCCAGGTCTTCACTAATTGTAGAAGTTCCTTTTTCTGCTTTTTGAAGTTCTAGTCATTATTGAGGGCCAGCTAGTTTAGTTCTAGTCACTATCGAAGCCCAGACATTTTGTCTCTTGGGTGAAATCTTTCTTGAACTTCCTTCTATAATTCATTCCTTTACCACCTGTGATGTATTAGCGCATTTAACTTATTCTGTCATAAACCATGTTTATTCTGCCTTATATAATGCATAGGAATTTATATGTGCATCTCCCTCATTAGATTGTATAGCCCTTGAAGACGGGGACAGGTCATGTCATTTATTATTGAATCTCCTATCCCTAGGACATATTAACTACTTACACAAACTTTTGTAAAGTAAACGAATGGTTATGATTCTGATGACTTACTCATTCTAATAGAGTTATAGGGGAAATATTTTTGATTAAGGGTCTAAAAATTACCCTTGGTAAGACATTATCCCAATTTGCGAATGACTGCCTCAGGGTCATGAATTATTAGCAAGGAAGTATGGACCTGCTATGATATCCTATAATTAATGTCTAAGTACTTGAAGTTGTATATAACAAAATTATTCTTCCAAACACTAATGATCAAAATCAAATGATAAGAATGAATCATCTTGGTGTCTGTTTATGTGGAGAACTACCTAAATGGAGGAATAATAAGGATAGACATGAAACTTTATGTTGAGAACCACTATGATGTGATTTTCTTGTAAAAAGATAGAAATTAAATTTATATCTATAATTACTACTGGCCTGCATCCATACCACATTAGCAGCCAATGCTATCAGATCTCAGAAGCTAAACAGGATCTGGCCTGGTTAGTACTTGGATGGGAGACTGCCTGGGAATACCAGGTGCTATAGGCTTAGGAGAAAGACCTGGCAGCCCATTCATAAAAAATTGTCAACCATTGAAAATGCTATAAATAGCAGAGAAGCACGGGTAATAGTGCCAGTCATGTCATAGGGTTGGGTAGTATATTGTCTGTTATACATGGGGTTTCTATGTGTGAGACCTGACTTGACACCTAACAATAACAACAAAATAATTATTACTCATGGGATGCTTTTCAAAACCACACTAGGAGGTTTTATATTCTCTATTTTTTAAAATTAATAAATGTTAGTGGGGTACAGAGTAGTAGGGCTTTTGCTATTTTCATTGCACGTGTATTACATCTTTTTGTTTACATTTACATCAACATAACATAATTTATGAAGCCCTTTGATTAAAATGTGGTAAAAATCATATGTAATTATAGGTTATATTCCCATTTTTTCCCATGTATTTGTGGAGTTTCACCATGTAACTTGAAATTATCCTCTCCCCCTTTCCAACTTTCTGTATTATTTCCCCTTCCCTTCTCCCCTTTCACAATATTTGCTCCTTCCACTAGACCTCTCACCCCCTCTTTCTATTCATATTTTCCTTTCTTAGATAAGCCTGATTGTTCTTTTTGTAAAAAAACACATATATCTACATATTTATAAGTTTTTATTCCCTTTAAGTTAGCTTTAGCTCTCAGATATGAGAACATATGGTATTTCTCTTTTTGGGCCTGGGTTTGTTCATTTAGGATGATTTTCTCCTCTTCCATTCATTTGATGCAAATGACATTACTTTATTATTTTTATTGCTGGGTATTATTCCATTGTTTGTATTTACCATATTTTTTATCCATTCCTCTGTTTTTTTGTTGTTGTTGTTTTTGCGGTACTGGGGGTTGAACCCAGGGCCTCGCACCTGCATGCTCTGCAAGTGCTAGACCACTGAGCTGCACCTCAGCCCATTTTTTTTTTACTTTTTGAGACAGGGTCTCCCTAAATTACGCAGACTGCCTCTGGTCTCGAACTTGTGATCCTCCTGTCTCCGCCTCCCGAGCTGCTGGGATTACAGGCGTGCGCCACCATGCCCGGCCCTCATTCCTCTGTTGATGGACATCTTGATTGATTCCATACCCTTGCAATTGTGAAGAGTGCTGAGTTAAATATGGAAATGCAGGTGTCTCTGTGGTATTGATGAATTATCCTTTGAGTATATTCCCAGTAGTGATATTGCTGCATCTTATGGCAAGTCTATTCTTAGTTTTCTAAGATATCTCCATATTCATTTCCAAAGTGGTTGAACCACTTTACAATCCCACCAGCAGTGTTAAAGTGTTCCTTTTTCTCTGTATACTCACCAGCATTCGTTATTATTTGTTTTGTTAATCTTGGCCATTCTCACTGGAGTGAGATTGAATCTCAGTGCTGTTTTGATTTGTATTCCCCTAATGGCTAGGGATATTGAGCATTTTTTCATGTGTTTCTTGGCCCTTCAAATTTCTTCCTTTGAGAACTCTGTTCATTTCCTTTGCCTACTTATGTATTGAGTTATTTGTTGTCTTGGTATTTGCTTTCTTATGTTCTTTGTATTCTCTTGAAATTAGTCCTCTGTCTAATGTGTAGGATGCAAAGATCCTCTCCCATTCTGTGGGCTCTCCCTTAACTCTGTTGATTATTTCCTTTGCTGTGCATAAGCTTTTTAATTTCATGTAATCCCATTTGTTAATCCTTGGTGCCATTTTCTGGGCAATTGGAGTCTTGCTAAGGAAACATTTTCCTATGCCTACGTGTTGGAGCATGTTTCCTATCTTCTCTTTTAATAGTTTTAAGGTTTTCAGTTTTATATTGAGGTCTCTTAAACCTGTCAAATCGACTCTCATGTAAATTGAGATATATGGGTCTATTTTTATTCTTCTGTAAATGGATACCCAATTTTCTCAGCGCCATGTGTTAAAGACACTATCTTTTCTCCATTGAACATCCTTAGCCCCTTTGTCAAAAATCAGGTGGCTGTAGTGTGGATGTATATTTGAGTCTTCATTTTTGTGCCAGTACCAAACTGTTTTTGCCACTATAAATTTGTAATATAGTCTGAAGTCAAGAATAGTGATTCTGCCTGCACTGTTTTTGTAGCTTAAGATTGTTTGGGATATATGAAGTTTTTTGTGCTTTCATATGAGTTTTAGGATTATTTTTTCTATTTCTGCAAAGTCTGTCATTGGAATTTTAATGAGAATTGCATTAAATCCATAAATTGGTTTTGATAATACAACCATCTTTACAATATTCATTCTCCCAATCCATGAGTGACAGAGATCCTTACATCTTCTAATATCTTCTGCAATTTCTCTCTTTAGTGTTTTGAAGTTTTCCTTTTAGAAATCTTTGGTCTTTGGTTAGATTGATGCCTAAATATTAAATTTTTTGGTGAGCTATTGTAAATGAGATTGTTGCCTTAATTTCCTTTTCTTACTATTCACTATTGGAGTAAAGGAAGTCTATTGATTTTTGCATATTAATTTTATATCCTGCTACATTGATGAAAGAATTAATTATCTCTAAGGTTTCTAGAGGAACTTTTGGGATCCTTTAGGTAAAGGATGGGAGAAGGATGCGGCAATCCACTCCTGATGTGATCCCTAAAACAATCAGCCATTGAAAACCCTATGAGGATCACTATAGTCAGACCTGACTCCACAGAACATAACCACAACAACAACTTAGGTAAAGGACCATGTCCTCCCTAAATAAGAATAATTTGGTCTCTTCTTTGCCTATCTGTATACCTTTGATGTCTTTCTCTCTCCTAATTGCTTTGACTAGGACTTCTATCACGATATTGAATAAGAGAGGAGAGAATGGGCATTTTATTCTTTTTCCTAATCATAGAGGGAGTGGTTTCAATTTTTCCCTGTTCAGTATGATATTGGCTGTAGGTTTGTAATATATGGGTTTTATGATGTTGAGCCTGCAGCCATAGCCCTGTGGCATCTGATTCCATCAGATCTCGGAGGCTAAGGAAGGTCAGGCATGGTTAGTACTTGGATGGGAGACCACCTGGGAACACCAGGTGCTGAAGGCTTGGGAGATGTACCTGGCAACCCACTCCCAAAAATCAATTCACCATTGAAAACCCTATGAACAGCAGAAAAGCACTGACAATAGTGTTTTGCCTGTTGTATGTAGGGTCTCTATGAGTCTGATACAACTTGATGGCACCTAACAACAACAGCAATGATGTTGAGATATTTCTTTTTATGCCTATCTTCTCCACGGTTTTCATCATGAAAGAATGTTGCACTTTGTCAAAGGCCTTCTCAGCATCAATTGAGATGGTCATGTGATTTCTGTCTGCAAGCCTCTTGATATGTCGAATTACATTAATTGATTTTCATATGTTGAACCAGCCTTTCATCTGTAGAATGAAGCCCACTCAATCATGGTATATGATCTTTTTTAAGTGCTGATTAAGTTGGTTTGCCAGAATTTTATTAAGGATTTTTGCATCCATGTTAATCTATTTTAGTCTATGAAATTGGTCAATAGATCTCTTTTTCTGAAATGTGCTTGTCCAGTTTTTGGTATCACCATAATGCTAGCTTCATAGAATGAGTTTGGAAGTGTTCCTTCCTTTTCTACTTTATGAAAGAGTTTGAGGAGAATAGGTGTTAATTCTTCTTTGAAGGTTTGAACCCATCAGGACCTGGGCTTTTCCTTGTTGGGAGACTCTTTATTACTATCACTATTTTGTGAATGTAATGGGTCTGTTTAAATTGTTATGTCCACCAGGCTTAATTTTGATGATTCACATGTGTTAATGAACTTTTTCCATTTCTTCTGTATTTTTGTTTTTTTGGGGGAAGTATAACTTCTCAAAGAATTCCATGATAATCTTCTAGATTTCATTGATATCAGTGGTTATGGCTCCATTCTCATCTCTAATTTTTTAAAACTTTGGGTTTTTTCTTTCTTTTGGTGAGACTGGCTGGGGGTTCTCTATTTTACTTATCTTTTAGAAGAACTAGCTCTTAGTCTGATTAATTCTTTGAATTGTCTTTTTGGATTCTTATTGGAATATTTCTGCCTTAATATTGATAATTTTGGTCTGAGTGTTCCTTTGGGTTTGGCTTGTTTTAGGCTTTCTAGTTCCTGAAGATGTGTCATTAAGTTATTTAATTAAGGCTTCCCTAACATATTGATACAGCTACAAACTTCCCTCTTAGAACTGTCTTGGCTGTATCCCATAAATTTTGATTGGATATATTTTTATCCTTGTTGGATTGCAGAAACTTTTTAATTTCCTCTCTGATTTCTTTGATGACTCATTGACCATTCAACAATGTATTTTTCAGTCTCCATGAATTTGAAACATTTCTGATTTTTTTCTTGCTTTTAAGTTCTAGTTTTATTCCATTGTGATCTGATATGCCACAGGGTATGATTTCTATTTTATTGCATTTGTTGAGGTCATTTCTGCAAACTAAATTGTGGTCTATCTTAGAAAATGTTTCATGTAGTGCTGAGAAGATTGTGTATTCCACATCTGATGGATGAAATATTCTGTAGACATCTGTAAAGTCCACTTAGTCTATAATGCAATTCAAGTCTTTCATTCTCTGTTGATTTTTTGCTTTGAAGACCTGTCTCTTGGTGAAAGTGGGGTATTGAAATCTCCCATTATTATTGTTTGTCCTGATGTGTTTCTTTATCTCCAGTAAAGGTTGTTTCATGAAGCTAGATGCCCCTGTTTGGTGAGTAAATATTAAGTATCATTATGGGTTCCTGGCTGACTGTTCTTGTTATTATTACATAGTGTCCTTTTTTGTCTCTTCTGATTACTTTGTCAATGAAGTCTAAGTTGTCAGAAATTAGTATCACAACTCCTGTTTTTTTTGTTTTTTTTTTTTTTTTGTTGTTGTTTCTCACATGCTTGGTATATTGTCTTCCAGCCTGTAATTTTTAGCCTTTTATGACCTTTATGGATGAGGCAAGTCTCTTGAATGCCACTTATTGAGAGAATTTATGCTTTTTAATCCAACAGGCCAGTCTGTAATTGGTGAGTTAAGACCATTTACATTGAGAGTAATTATTGAGAGGTATTTATTATTCTGTATCAATTTGGTAATTGTTACTGTTTTGTGATTCATATTTGGTCTACTTTTTTCTTAAGTTCCCCTCATGTTTATTATTCATTCCTCTGATCTTGTGTTTGGGGTTGTTTTTCCTCCTCCATGTACACTGTTTTGTTGAAGATCCTCTGCACCTGGCATTTAAACAAAGTAATATAATAGAATGTCTTGTACTCACCATCTCATTTAAAAGATAAATTTGCTAGGTAATATAATCTTTGTTGGCAGTTATTCTTTTCCAGGACTTGAATGATGTCTGTCCAAGCTTTCTTTGCCTTTAACATTGTTTTAGAGAAGTCTACTGTTATTCTGATGAGTTTGCCTTTGTAAGTGAGTTGATATTTCTCTCTTGTAGCCTCTAGGATAGTTTCTTTGCTCTCTAGACTTAGCATTCCAAGTATAACATGTCATGGGGAAGATTTGTTATGATCTACTTGGTTTGGGTGTGTGCATATCTAGTTCTTGCCTTAGGTTTGGGAAGTTCTCATCTAATATTTCTTTGAATAAATTTTCTAATCCTCTCTTTTTGTTTTCAGGTCTTTTGTGAACAGCCTGAATTTGTAGGTTTTGTTTCTTCCTTTTATCAAATATCTCTTGAAAATCTTGCTCAGACTGCTTCATCTTTCTTTCTATCTTGGCATCTGAGTAATAACTTCTTCTACCTTTTCCTCAGCCTCTGCTATCCTTTTTTCAGCTTTGTCTAGTCTGAATACTGAAGATCCTATCCTAATACTGAGCTAATTAATTTTGCCCTACATCTCAAGGAACTCTGCTTGATTCTTCTTCAGGATCTCAACTTCTCTGAAGAAATTTTCTTCCAAATTAGGTACTATTTTGTTCAGTGAATCAATTGCTCTCATAGTGGTGGTGTTGTAGTCTTCTAACATACTTATAAACAGTTCTAAATTCTTCATCAGACATCTCCAGGAATCCAGCTATCCTGAAATTATCCATTGAAGTGCTTTGGTCTATAGGATCTTCCCATCTATCATGACCTTCATATTACATGTGTTTTTCTGCTGAGGCTTGTCCATTCTTTGGTCTGGATACTACATCTCACCACCTCCAGGTGTGAAGAGGTTCTCCCTAAACATTCTCATTAGTTTGGGTTATGACAGGTCATTGGTACTTCTCTCTCCCTCTCTTACCCCTGTAGTTTCAGCCTCAGGGTCCAGTGCCCCCAGCTCCCACTGCAGTCTCTGCATTCAGCACTACCCCCACAGCTTCTCCATGTTCCAACCCCCCAACCACACAGCCTAAGCCACTTGTCTTAAGCTCCCCTGACCTGTGGCACTACTTCTCCGCATCACAAGCACTACTGGGCCCCAAACATGCCTTATTCTGAACAAGCTTTCTTAGGTTCAGGGATACAGCAGCACCAGTTGCTCTTCTCCATCACCCAAACTCACCACCTTTCATTATCTCTCCCTTAGCTCAGTTCCAGTGGCTCCAGAGGCCAAGGGAGTGACCATCTCTCCCCAATAAAAAACAAGCAAACAAAGAATCCACTGTTCCCAGTCTAGGTTTGAGATCCTACAGTGGAGCTGTGTTACCTGGCCTCTTCCCAGGAGAGTCCTGCAGACTTCTACTTTGTCCACCTTGCCTCCCACCAGCCTCTCCTATTAGGCAGGGCCCTATTGCTGCACCTTTCTTCATCTGTGTATCATCTGAAGGGCTCCATATCCTCCAAAGCCCTCTGCTGCTGTCTTCCCTGGGGCTGATGATTAGAGAGTTGCCTCACCCTTTCATTGTCTTCTCTATCATTTTAATTTTTGCTATTTGGTCAATTGCCCTTGTGTCATGTCACTTTTCTTGATAATTAAAGCTTCACTCCTTTTTTTTTTCTGAGTAGAGAATTTCATGATTTTTCCCTAAATATTTTCTTCCCTGATGGAAGTATGGCTGTTACCTGTCCAGCATCTTAACCCTTCCAGTGATATTCTCTATTTTAGGTTTGGGAGATTATAATTTGACCAATCATGTAGCTACCTTAGTTCAGATGGACTCCAGCATCCATGCCAAGTTGGAAAAGATCCATCCCTACATGTTTATTGCCTTTGCATTTAACATGGGATGTATCATTGGTGGCAGATATGTGCATCAAAGTTTCTCTCCTTTTAGTCTATTTAAGGTAAGATGTGGGAATAAATACTGTGTTGATTCATCCATATTCTTCCATTGACAATCTCATCAGACCAGAAGTCCACATTTTGATTCACTGGGCCAAGGGCACCTTCTGAGTCATTGGAGGCAATGAAGTTGATTGACCTGCATAAATTTTAAACTCATGACTTTTTTTCCCCCACCACCTTGTCTAAATAATACATATAGCAGAACTTTTATATTTACTCTGTACGGGTTCTTCATAGAACACACACACACAGAGTTCTAATGTGCATATTAAATAAGAAATTCCATTCTTTCACTTTTTCTTTTTGATTCATGTCAGGCTCTCTGTAGGATTAATTAGTTAAATATAGATATTTTAGAGTCTTTTCTGAATTTTATTCTGTCATTATATAAGTAAATTTACTACCTTCTTTCATGAATAAGTATTTTGAAAGAGCTCTTGTATGGTTTGACATTTTCTGAGTTTCATGCCATCAAATCACAATTAAGCCTAGACAAAGGGTACTAATTTTCCATTGTGCAAGACATAAATAAGCCTCATGCACAGATTTTTTTAACCCTAAAAGACATCAAACATTTTCCCTGGCATCGCATCACATGACTCATGTTTGTTACCAATTCAGTGCCATTTTTAAGACATTCATTTTATCAGCATATAATTATCATACAAACAAATGTGGATTCATAGAGCATGTGGAATGTTCTATGTGAGTGTAGACAGAGATATTGAAAATAGAGGTGGGATACTTTATTGTTATAATATTCTAATTTAATCTTTGTTAAATTATCTTTTTTTTTTTTTAAGATCTTTTTGTGACAAGGTCCCGCATGTAGCCCAGGCTGGCCTTGAACTCACAATCCTCTTGCCACTGCCTCCCACATAGTGGGGTTTCAGGCATGTACTACTATGCCAGGCTTTAAATTATCATGCTACTTAATCTTTGTTTCATGCCCAAAGGGTTCTTCCATAAAGTTCCACAGTTTGTGCTGGGTATAAAGAATAGAGATGCCAGAATCCATTCTCTTGTGAGTTCACAAAAAGAATTAAAAGCATCTATCTAGCTAGACACTATGGCATATACTTGTAATCCCAGTGACTTGGGAGGCTGCGGCAGGAGGATTGTGAGTTCAAGGCCAGAAGCGCCTGAACAATTTAGCAAGACTCTATCTCAAAATAAGAAATAAAAAAGGGACTAGAGATGCAGTTCAGTGGTAGAGTACTTGCCTAGCATGTGTGAGGCTTGAGTTCAACCCCTTAGTACTGAAAAAAAAAAAGAAAAAAGAGAAAAAGAAAAAGAAAAGGATATATCTACTGATATAAGATGTAAAAATAAATATGCAGTAGGAATTATTTTTTCAAGAGGGAGAAATGTGCCTTTTCTGCTAGTTAGGAGCGGTCTAACACAGAAAATGAGTAACTTTGACTGAATTTAAAGACAGAAAGGCAGAGCTAGATTAAGGAGTAGCTTCCCCAAACAGCTGGCCAAAGCACCAATGTTTAAGAGGAGATTAAAACAATCAATACACTCAAGCAGACACATAACACCCTTCAATTTGTGTTTTCACACACATTTTTTAATTAGAAAAAAAAATGAATTAGTATTGTGTCTGTTACATACTCATCTGGTTACTTCCTAGCTATGACCTAACTTTGTTGAATATCTTACACAAGATACATGTCCAAGTTGTATAGAACCTCACAAGAGGAGACCACAGGCTTCCCATCATCTGTAGCCACTGGAAAACCTGAAGTAGATTTAATATATGGCACAATGCTTTTCCAGAAGAATGACTTATTTATTATTTATATTTGAAGTGCCTGACTATGTCTCCTAATTGTGTAAATACAGGACTATTTAGGTTAGTTAGTAATGTTTTTTTATAGTTCCATCAAACTAATGAAAAACAAATATTTAAAGATCATCATTTTATGGAGATGAAAGAGTATCTTAGGTTGAAGGGCAGTACCTATATATTAGTATCCAGCCCTATCTGTGGAGGGCTAAATGGGTAAATAGTTTATGCAGAGTTAATGGATTCCCTAAATGCCACCAACTGAGGGAGCCTGTACTCTGTAGATGGTCTACCCTGGACCATAGTGCTTGGCAAAATGTTAACATGCTGCACTAAATCATATGGTCACCTCTGAGCCTGTTCAACAAGCGCACTTTAAAAGGGTCACCAGATCTTTTCAGGGACCTGTAATTTGTTGGAGCCAGAAAGAGATGAATTTGAAAAGTCCAGCTTCCCTGCTGTAGAGATCAAATCCATTGTCCAAGCTGTGTTTTGTTAACTTTGTACATAGGATCTTTAGCAACTAGGGAGACACAGCTGCTCTTTACATCTAGAAGTGAAAGAAACGAGTCTGAATGGAATATATGGGCTCCAGTGAAAATGAAACATTTGCTTTACTGAAGGACTTGGGGCTCAACCCTGCATGTGAAACTTCCGCCAGAGCTCAAAGTGGAGGGAGAAAAAGGGAGAAAGCTATATAATTTGTTTGAAGTTGTCAAGCATACACACACACACACACACACACACACACACACACACACACACTAGCCAATAGATGTGAGAAACGAAAAAAATGATATTTTAATTTCTTTTTCTAAATTATTAGTTGATTCAAACAAACGACTATAAAAGAGGGAACTGTCAATTCTGTTTGAATCATCCAAATTTTTGTAACTGTTCAGATAATCTAGTTGGTTCGATGTTCCCATCAGGGAAAGATTAGAAAATCTGAGTGTTTGATCTGCATGTGCTTCTTTTTTATCCAAAGTGAATCTGCTGTTTAATAGATTTAGAATCTATATTTGATATTTCCAAACCCTTTGGGAAAAACATAAACAAAGGGCAGGAATCACAAAGCACTGCCTAAGGAAAGGATTCTCTTTGTGTTCTGCGTAGTGCCTCTTAATTCCATCTACCCAAGAGTCTGTGAATTCTCTCTGAGTGCATCGGTTTTTGTTCCAAGAGCAACTGGAAATAAAAGAGAAAAATAAGAGGAAAACAAAGGAGCATTTTCATAAAAAGTAACCAGCAAAACTCATCACTTTGGCTGATTAATCAACTAATTTTTTCCCTTCTTCATATCCTCCTGTTTCTACTTTATTCATATTTTGTTTCACTCACCACTGAACAAACATTAAATGCTGGCTATGGCTATATTACTATTAAAATCTAGTTTGGGGTATAGTTTTATATCTAGTTGCTGATATGTTAGGATTGAAGGTAAATCATGACAAAATTCCATACACGCAAGATGACTTACCTGGAAATTATTTCATAGACATTATTTTAAATCCTATTTTCATACTTGGGATTATTTTAGTAAGACAGCCTATAAGTAAGTGGAAAACTTGATAGAGTCTAGCTTAATAACTGCTTCCTCCTCTACTTACTGCTTAGCTGAAACCAATATTTGGAAATAATTTCTATGGTACAAAATCCTTATATATTCTCTTCAAACCACTTTTTGTGTGTGTTATCATATTCCCAGTCAGTATCCTCCTCTTTTTAATACCTTCTCTTTTCTTTCTGTCCTCTCCTGCCACTGATTTTTTTAAGCATTTGTTTCACTTCAGGAGAAAATGTTTCTTTTTACTTTGTTACTTTTAAAAAATGAAATCAGGGGTATATATGCAGGAGAAAATTAAATAAACTTTGAGAGTATTTCTGGATCTTCCTGCAAGCCATCAGCACCAATCATGACAAATATAAAATCTAATCACTTAGCATATTAGGAGAGCAAAAATAAGCTTTCCCATATTTCACAAATTGACTCACGTTCTTCATATTTTATCCTCTGCAATGTATGCATTTTCCAGCTGGCTAAGGCTGCGATCTTTCTGCGATTTGGACATTTGTCACTCTATTCATCCAGGCAGGAGAAGCCCCTGTGTTGCAAGCTCCTTGCACTGCAGGCAGAGCATCTGTGAAGGAGTTGCTGACATCTGATGATTCAAATTGCAGAAATGATCCAGGACAAATTATGAACGTCTGGGTAGTGCCCAAAGATTTGAGCTGAAATGACTTTGCCCTTGGAGCCTTGCAAATCTGGTGAACTCTTGGGGCCACAAGCTTGCCCGCATGCCGTCTCCATAGGACATTGCCCCACAGGTTCTGCTCCATGTCACTTATCCTCCTGGCCAGCCGACTGCCAATTTAGCTTTCCTTGGCCTGAAATGAAAAGGAAGTGGTTCAACTTTTAGCTTGCGAGCCCTCAAGGCAATTGGAGCTTTCTTTGAAATGTAAAACAGTCTTCTATCAAGCTCTGCTTAGGGCATCATCCAACTATCAAAGTCAGAGATGATTTGATAGAACCTTACAAATCCCCATAATCTATGGTAAGTAGTAGTAGCTAGGGCTTTGGCTTTCTGTTTGCACGTAGGGCAGAAGCAAGAGGATAATTTATCCAACTTTAGGGTAATGAAGTGTTAACAAAAACCACATGAAGCTATTATGACAACCACAGGCCACAGACTGCTAAGAGGGTAAACTGTCTGGAGACATACCTATTTTCAAGGAATCTTTTGCATCTCAGCTCACCTGAAGGCATTTACTGAACACAAGGTGATGCACTGAAGTACGGTGATTCATTAGACCTAATGAACAATGCTGAGCACATTGTCTCTAAAACACAACTGGCTGACATTGATATATATGTACTTTAACTCATTCGTACCAACTTTATTAGGTACATATGTCTACGGCAGACACAAATGAAACAGTCTACAACTAGGCTCCAAGCCAAAAACTAATTTATTCTTTAATGTGCTAGAGATTACTTGGTGGTTCCTTGAGCAGAGATGACAGGTCTGAGCTAATGGAGTTGTACTGTAAGTTAATATAAATCATGACAGAGCAATTAATTACAGAAACCACTGCAAATCCCTTTGTTAGTTTTCCTCATCACCAGAAGGATTTAATAATATTCATTTTGCTAAGTTCCAGTGACATTTACAAGTCCTAAACCATTTTTAATCAAATCAATATCACTGGCTGCTAAATTTAGTTGTGCTTTGCTTGCAAGTCCTGGAATACATAGATGCTAATGTTTCCTACCTTCTGTTCAAATGAATCACATTGAATACCCATACTTCCTCTTCATTTGTTTACATTGAGTAACTGCGATCTGAAAAGAAGTTAAGACCTAGAGAACCCTTCGGACCAGCAGGAATGGATTAGCAAGGGGAGGAGGAGATCCATAAATCAGTGATCACACCTGCATTGTTGGATCCCATGTCCTTCATCAGTTTTCCCTAATTGACTTAAGAAAACAAAAATAAAACAAAACAAAATTTGATCGTGGAAACAGATTCACATTTCTGCAGATTTGGGAGGTTAAAAACAGACAGGCAGGGATTTAGTTACTGGAGCAATATGCTTTTGTGACAAAAGAGCACAATACACATTCAAAACTCACCTCAGCTTCATTTCTATGCATTGTTTGTTCTTTAGACATCTATAGTTGGCATCCCTTTTAAAGACTGAATGAGAGGAAATTAGTTGGTTAGGATACTGTAGAAATGCTAAATTATCTCTATGAAGAATAATAAAAAACTCTTAATCAGGAATTGATTGCACTATAGATTTTTGGAACAACATGACCTGCTGTTCCTGATGGCTGTATTGCTAGATCAATAGCTAGGTCTTTTTGTTTGTTTGTTTGTTTTCTTTTCTCCCCCCTGTAAAAGTTCTATGCCTGAAAATAGTTCCGCTCAGACAGCCATGTACCTTGAACACATTTGGTAGCTTTCCTGTGCCTGTCCTAACTTTTTTTACATAATTGCAGATTTTTGTTGACTTTTTATTGACTTGCTTTCGACTTGGATCTGTGATGTCTCTGAATCTGAGCCTTAAGATGTTAGAGAAGCATCTTTCTGGAAAGAGCACTGTTCCCATGCTTTCATGTCTGTCATGCTCCTTAGGTACTCAGCACTTTGTGCTGTGTGCTGCGATTATTTCTGTTCATCTTTTCTTTCTTACCAAATTGTCAATGCATTTCAGTCAGGGACCTTGCTTTTATCTACCTCATTCTATACACTGTATATACGTAGCAAGGGTGTTTTCACATGATATTGTTCAGTAAATGTTCAGTAACTGAATGAACATATGCTACCCAGATGGGAGGGTGAGGAGGGTGTCAAACTCAAATTAGTTAACCAAATAGCTTGTAAGAGAATAGACTGTGTAAAGGAAAATATTGCTAACCTGCAAGAGACGCTTTAGGCCTAAAGTTTAGTGGAAAGAGCTGACTTGAAGGCTAGCAGCAAGACCACAAGACTGGCACAAGGGGGTAGCTCCGAGGGCTTAGAAGCTAATGGTATCTTTGTATATTTGTAGATGTGCAGGCTTAGATCAAACTCCCAGCCCTGGACATTGTGATATGTTGCAGAGTCCCAAATGGGGAGTCAGGGTTTGGCTCCCCATGACTTTTGAGTTTTATGACCTTAGATAAATCCAGGTTTGGCTTTTGACCTTAGAGAGGACATTTACACTTTTCAGAGCCCTTTTACTCAGTTTCACAGTGAGAATAAACAATGAGCATGTTCTAGGGTTGTGAGCATTCAAAGAGAGAGTGTATATATCTAGGTTGGTGCCAGGCAGCATCTAAGCCCTTCTCCCCAAGGGCTTGTGAATGGCAACCATAGCAAGAAGGAGAGAATTTAAACCTCTGCAAGATGTGGGACTCATTCTGGAGAAGATGGAGGAGGAATAGCTTTCTGTTTGTGTTATTTACCAACACAAGAGTCTGGTCAGTATGAACCTTGCATTGATCATGGGTCCAGGTTTCCAATAAGAAAGTCAATTCCTTCTTTCTTTTCTAGGGAAAAATGGGCATAAAACATGTTGCTTTTTTAGCCAGGTGCTGTGGCACACACTTGTAATCCCAGTGACTCAGGAGACTGAGACAGGAGGATCATGTGTTCAAGGCCAGAGACAGCCTGCACAGTTTAGTGAGATCCTGTCTCAAAAGTAAAAATAAAAAAGGGGCTTGGAGTACAGTTCAGTAGTAGACCACTTACCTTGCATATGTGAGGCCCTAGGTTCAACCCCCAAGTACCACACACACATACACAAAACAAAACAAACAAAAAACCGATGTTGCCTTTCATGTGTGTCAAAATCAACAATTCTGATCATCATCCCATTCAGGAAAGCAGGACAGGATGTTATTCTTCATACAACTAGCCACAGGACCTGTCATGTCCCCTCCAAAAGGTATTTTAAAGACCCCTTTCCCTGTTCATTTGAGACTATATTCTGGTGGCTAATAACTTTACCTGTATCTTTGGTTTTGGAAGGAAAATGGATTATTTTTTAAAAATATAAAATATCTCCAGTAAACTTAAGTGGCATTTACTATTCCCATGTGTAAGGAACCAGAATCGAGTTTATAAAATTTTTTAGCACAAGACCAGTGGAAAAATTATTTCTACTAATAATGCTACTATCATGCCTTCTACCAGTTACTGTAACTATTACTATCATTATTACTCCTGCTACTGCTACTAACATTTATTTTTTGCTATAACTTTTCTAAAATTTTCTTATGTGTGAATCCATTTAATCTTCAGACATATCTTCTGAAGTAGGAACTCTCACTGTGGAAACTGAGGCAGAGCGAGGCAGTGGCAGGATTGTGATTAAACTACAAGTGATTTGACTCCCCAGTCTGTGCTGTTAATGGAAAAGGCCCAGGCTTTGAGTTTGGAGATCCAAATTCCAATCTGAAACTTTTTCTAAACAGCTCCACAATACTCCATATCCTTCCATTTCTCTCTGCCTCAGTTATTACAACTGAAAAGTGAGAATAAAAATTATTAAAGACCTTTGGTCCTTACACAGTACAATAAAACAATAATAAAAACCCCAAAGGAATTGAAGGTGACTCCAGATGTTACTTGCAGCTCTTGAGTGATGATAAGTGGGATCTAAGTCATGATGTACAGCAGTATTTTACAATTTCTCCTTGATTTTTTCATCTGAGCCTTTGCCATCCTGCTGTTGGGCCAGAGATCCCACTTGCTCTGGGATCAGCCTGCGAGTGCGTCCTTCACTTCTGGCGTGAGGCACTTACCTTTTACTCCTCTCTCCTTCACTCTTTCCTTCTCCATCCTCGGCCTCTAGTTATCTTCTACCTAGCCTCCCAATTCTTTTTCATAAAAAAGCTAGAATCCTTCTTCTGGGCGGGAGAAGGGAAGACACTGCTTGCTCAAAGTGTGATCTTCCTGAAGGGGTGGCTGTGGGAGTGGGCAGTGAGGTGGAGGGGGAATGATGGAACAGATGAAGGGATGGCATTTGGTGTTACAAAGATCAGGCCTTATTTATTTATGCTTGTATAAGAGTATTAAGACATAAATGTGTATACCACACACACTTTTTTTTTTTACCATTTTCAAGTGTACAATTCAGTGGTTTCTAATATCTTCTCAGAGTTGTGCAATGATCACCAATACCTAATTTTAGATTTCATTGCTTCAAAAAGAAATCTCATACTTGGTGTCTCTGTTTCTCTATGGGCCCATGCTTCACTCTCCTTATATTTTACCTAGTAAACCTTGCAATTCTGCTTCAAAAATTCAAAAAGAAAAGGAAAGAAAAAAATAGAAATCTCATATCCTTTGGCAATCCTTCTTCTATCTTCCTTGCCCTAAACCCTGGGGATCTCTCATCTTTTTGTTTCTGTGGACTTGCCTATTTTTGACACTTCATTCAAATGAATCACATAAATGTGGCCTTTTGTATCAAGCTTCCTTCACTCAGCTTAATGTTTTCACATTTCATCCATAGTGTAGCATTTATTAGTACTTCATTCCTTTTTAATGGCCAAATCATTTTCTATTGTTGGGCATATTTTTTCTACTTTGCACTAACATGTGTATATTTTGTACAAAACTATCTTTTTTATTTTCTTGAGCATATACCTAGGAGTGGAATTTCTGGATCATATGGTAACACTATGTTTAACATTTTGAGGAACTGCCAAACTGCTTTCCAAAGTGGCTGCACCATTTCACAATACCACCTTGTATGTAATTTTTAAAAATGCAAACCTTATTTAATAAGACTATCTTAGGGTACCTGCTTTTGGCACACTGAAACCAGGAGGCTGTAGATTTCTTTAGGGGCAGGCTTTACTGTGCACCCTTGATAGGTAGGAAGTATTCCTTGCTGAAAAACTGGATCATCAGGGTAATGAGGCTGTGATCAGCAACTCTACACAAACTGGACTGGCATCTTCTTGAAGGTAGGCATCTGGTCTTTCTTGTGGCTGTGTCTGCAGGGTTACACACGGTGCTGGCAGATAGCGGGCATTCTATGAACATTTGAAAGAATAAATGGAGGAAGATACAAACTCGGAGATGGGCCTGCTGAATTTGAATTTTCATCCAAACAACTGACCTTTCCATTCCATGAAGTGAGCTATTTAGCAACATTCTCTAGCATATGGATTATCTCTGCCTATGGCATTCTTTCTTCCTCCATCTGTTAAGGAATTTCATCTCCTTTCAAAGTCACATGAGGAGGCCTCGGTATATACTCTACACATGGTAAAAGTGGTATTTTATTTAAAAAGGATGTAACAATATCACCTAGATTTGGCAAACATCATAAAAAAACTTAATTGGGAGATTGAAACTTGTTTTTTTCCTTTCCCTTTGATAGAATACATTTAATAGATACCATTAATTCAGTTCCCTAACACACATAATACTTAACAGTATTCAGTATCCAGGTTGTTTGCTTTTATTCTTAAAGAGTCTGAAGAGATTTGACATTTTGTTTCATTCATTCACAGTCACTTTTTTCATATCTAATGAACATGCTCTGTGACAATGGCCGTCACATCTCTGCCATCTGCAGGGGATGGCACACAGGTCACAGGCTAAGAACAACACCACGTCAGTATCGAATAAAGAAGTGAAACTTCAAAGGCAGAGCTGGCTATGAGGTCTATGCTTTCAAGACCTTGTAGCTAGTTCCTCCTGTTTATTATTTTTTGTTTGATTGGATGGTAATGTGGTGTGGCATTCCCTGGTCCATGACCTGTGGTCAATTCCCTATGGAGGAGCCAGATTGGGGAATATTTTCGCTATCATATTTGTCCCGGTAGGGAAATAATAAAAACAGGAAGGTTGGGCACAAAAGATATGTCTGAGGAGAGAGAACATAGTCCTTTATTATTGAAGAAGAGAATCTTGGGGGTTCAGTCAAGAGTCTTTTTATCTGGATGGTGATAATGATAATGATTCTTTCTGTTAATAATGTAGACAAAGAGATTTTTGGTGGTTTGTTTCTTTCTTCCTGGTCAATTGCATTCTGTTTCTCCTCAGCCCTGTGGCAGGCAGACCAGGCTCACATTTGTACCTCCAATAACCCCGGTGTCAAATTTGTAAAGTGTTGAGCTAGTGAATTAAGTCTTAATGGAAACATTTTTCTCCTAATATAGGAACTATTGGAGCCATGAATAATTAATGTCAATTTATAGCTCAAGGGATATCTCAGAGGAATCAATACAGTAAATTAACATTCCCCCCAACTCCAGAAACAAAATATTTTTGGGTATAATTAAGCCTCAGGAAGGATTATGTCCTTTTCAAAAATATTTGCATATACCATTATGTTGTGTTTTGTTTTACTGTATTTTATCTTTACTGTACCAAAACATAATCCTTGTAGTAAATATTTTTAAAAGCTAGAAGCTGCACAGGAATGGCCCATGCTCTGATGAACACATAAATGAAATGATTAGGGAGGTACAACTCTTACTATCACGGATGACTCTCTTCTCCGGTAGGGCAGAGAGAATAAGGTAAAAAGATGATGGGATAAATGTTCTTAAACAAATCCTCTGGCCCCTCCATTCCTCCTGTACTTGGAAAGGGGTGGAGAGAGTTGTTCTCCAGGACAGACACATATTTCCATGACAAAAGAATGTCCAAGCTTTTGGTGATGGTAACAATTGGTAGTACCAAGTTTTATTTTTGGAAGAGTGTTATCTTTATAGCTCAAATGTTTATGTCTCAAATGTTAAGACATGTCTGAACATGGCCCGTGCCTGTTTGTGACATACTAGACAAGAATGGAGATTACATTGACAATTCCTTTTCTGACATCCCTAAATTTCCCATTTGTCCTGGTCCTTCTGCATCAACCCTAGCACTGCCAGCTCTGGCCAGCCCCTCCTTTTTGAGTAATCTCATCCATCATGGGAACTGTCAATTGGGTGCCTTTGAGGCCTGGGGCTTACAGAAGATGTTCTGGGGACAATGTCCATCTGTCACATGTGATTAGCAATTTCCCAAAGCCCTGTGGTTAGGGAGGAGCAATTCTGACCTAGGGAAGTTATGAGAGCAGTCTAAGATTTCTAGCAAGTCTGATTTCCTTTGCTAATTTTTTTTTCTTTTGGCCAACTCCCCATTGCCTTCCTTCTTTCTAACAGAACAAAACAAAAAAAATGTGTCCTGTACTAAGGTGGAGGGTTTCTACCTATCTATAAGAAACTTTTTGCCTTGTGTGGGAAGACAGGCTTGAGAAAAATTTAATACACTCCCTCATTAGAAGAACTGGGACAAAAGCACTGGCTGGGGGACACTGGGACACAAAGGATAATGTCAGCCAAGCTTTTCCAAGGAGGTGCTTAATTGTGTGTTCAAAAGTGAGTCCCTACCTGCTGGGGGGCTGGGGTTTATCTCAGTTGGTAGAGCTCTGCTCAGCACTTTCTGAGAGCCCGGGTTTGGTCCCCAGCACTGCAAAAATGGGAGAAGGATGTGGCAATGCACTCCAGAAGCAGCCATTGAAAATGCTATAAGGAGCCGGGCCCAGTGGTTCACCCCTGTAATCCCAGCAATTTGGGAGGCAGAGGCAAGAGGATCACAAGTTTGAGACCAGAGGCAGTTTGCATAATTTAGTGAGACCCTGTCTCAAAAACTAAAAAACTAATAAATAAATAAAAATGGGCTGGGGGTGTAGCTCAGTGGTACAGCACTTGCAAAGCATGCAAGTACAAGGCCCTGGATTCAACCCTCAGTACCACAAAATAAATAAATAAATAATAAAGAAAAGAAAAGAAAAGAAAACCCTATGAGGGTTGCTATGAGTCAGACTGAATTCCTGGCAGGCTCCTAACAACAACAAACCCACTGGGGAGACAGGAGGCCCAGACAAGGGGCCCCAGCATTCCCAGGCAGGAGCAGAAGCAGTAAGGTTAAGCAGAGGGGCATGGAACAGGCTGGGTTCTGGGTCTGGCAGAGCCTAATTGCTTGCTTCCTCCTAGAGCCTGAAGTCAGGACTCTGAGCTGGGAAAACTCCAAGGCCAGAGGCAGATTTCTTCCTCGGCCTCAAAGTAAGCCGCAGCCACCTAAACCTTCAAATCTCTCTGGGAGGCAGTGACTCCTACAGTTAAAGCCATCCCTTTCAGGAAAGGCACTTTGATGACTCTTCTTCCGCCTGCCTTTCGTTCAGCTACACTCAGGTAGCTGCTTGCCTCTGTGAATTGTGCCTGAACTTCGTTGCAGCCACTGTGCGCAGCTTGCACTCCTTGCTGTCAGCCCCCTTGAGATTAATGCTCTTGTTTGTCTGCATCCTGGCTACACTGATAACTGATGGAATTGAACTTTCCACATAATGACATCTTTCAAAATCATGAGGTGATTTCATCAAGTGTCATCCCCAATAAACACAGTCCTATGATGTCTTAGTTGGTTTGTGCTGTTAAACAAAACATCTTAGACTGAGAGGCCTAGAAACAACAGAAATTCTTTTCTGACAGTTCTTGGGGCTGGGAAATCCAAGATCAAGGCTCTGGCAGATTGGGTGTCCGGTGACAGGGCCACTCTCTGGTTCATAGACGGCACCTTCTTGCTATATCCTCTTTAATAAGGACATTAATCCCATTCGTGAAGGTTCATCTTCATGACTTAATCACTTCTCACAGGCCCTACCTTCTAACACCATCACACTAGTGATTAGGTTTCAATATGAATTTAGGGGCACAGAAATATTCAGATCACAGCCTATGCTAAGACCTTCTACTGCAGTTGATACTTACCAGGTATTTCTGGTGTTCAAATGTCTGTGCTGGGTAGCTCAGCTCTGCCTAAGAGTGGGACTTTCATTGTTTTCTTCAGAAGAGTCCACTCCCTGCTCCTGGGAATTTCCAGAGGCCCTCACATGTCTTCACACTACAGCCTGCCACCTTCAGGGTAATATATGTCTATTCTACTTTCCACCCTACACCTTTCCCTGGGAGCATGGGTTCTTGAGGCAGAGCAACTGCACCTGGTCTTGGTCCCAACATGTACCAGTTGGATGGTCCATATAAGTTACTTAACCTTCCCGAGTGTTCTTTCCTCATGTAAAACCTGGAATGGTATGCTTGTTTTGAAGATACAATGAAAGAATATTTGTATGACACCTCGCAGGACCCCTAACATAAAACAGAGCTTAATAGATGTTGGCTGCTCCTTTTACTGGTTAGCACCATTGTTGCCCAGTCCACATCCTATGCCTGCAGATTTCTTGGTAAAGCCCCTTTCTTGCCATGTAAGTCAATGTCCCTGTCCAGGGAGTGGCCTCTGACAATTACCCAAGTGTTCCTAGCTTGGGGTACCATCATGCTTGTCTTCATGCCTGACAGTGAGTCTTCTCTGTGCCACATTTGTGTCCTAAACCTCCAATGACCTGGCTTACACTCAGAATTCCACACAGTCTTCTGGATTTTGTTCCTCTAATCAAAGGGGCTTAAAAATCATAGGAAACCAGAGTTCCCATGTGTGAGAAAGAGAGAGAGATTGTGAGGGGGTTGGTGTTTTGGTTTGGAAGCAGGAGCAAGGAGTGTGATTTATACTAACAATTGACAACCAAAATACATTGGTATTGATGATTCTATTATTAGGATCAGTTGGCACTATGTATATATTTTTTCTGTCTCTTTAAACCAGATTCTTACAACAGAAGTTTTTAACCATTGGGAATTGAGATAACCAATTAGTTGAACAATATTGTATGACTATAATAGTTTTTTTGTCTTGTCTTTTTCTCTTCCTTCCTTTCTTTCTTTTCTTTTCTTTCTTTCTTTCTCCTTCTTTCTTTCTGTCTATCTCTCTGTCTGTCTGTCTGTCTGTCTGTCTGTCTTTCTTTTTAAAACATGAAAATTCCTTCCATCTCTATTATTTGAATAGTATTTGGACAGTTGTATGTGGTATGTGCAGAAATGGAAGATGTTAAGAATAGAATATAGAATGGTGGCCTTGAACTTTGTAGACATGCTTGATGGACTTGGCTATATCTCATGACTCTTCATTCTGAGGGGATGACAAAGATTTGAGAGGATGGGCTCAAAAGCTTTAGAAAGGTCTGTAGATGATGGGTTCTTCACAAATCACAGGCTGTTAGATCCAGGCATTTCCTGTGGAGTCATGAAAGAGATTGAGGTTAAACCAATAAATTCCTTACACAGTAGTATTATATTTGCTTTGTTATTCGGAAAGAGATTGAGGTTAAACCAATAAATTCCTTACACAGTAGTATTATATTTGCTTTGTTATTCGATTTGTTTAATTTTGTAGACTCATATTTTAACAAGTTTATTCCGCAAGAGGAACAAAAAATTATATTACATTTTCATGAAAGATGGGCACTAGGGCCCACAAACCTAGCCATAAATCTCAGATAGGGAGAGAGAGAGAGAAACCCACAGAGAGAGGGAAGAACTCAGATTACATCACACTCTTATAAAAGCGTATAAATAGTACAGTTATTTTGGAAAAGAGTTTGGCAGTTTCTTAAAAAATTAAGCATATACTTATCACATGACTTAGCCATTTTAGTCCTAGGGACTGTTTTATGAACTACTTTTCTTGTGAAGACATAAAGGAGGTACCCATTTACCCCAGATGCAGAGAGTACACAGACAGACTGGTGAAAGAATATGCCTTTTTTTTTTTCCATTTGTGGTAGTAGGGGGTTGAACCCAGGGCCTCACACATGTTTAGCAAGCGCTCTACCACTGAGCTATACCCTCAACCCATTGTCTACATTTTATTTTGACACAGGGTCTCACTAAGTTAATGCAGGCTGCCTCTGGCCTTAAACTTGTGATCCTCCTGCCTCTGCCTTCCAAGTCACTGGATTATAGGCCTGCTCCACCAGGCCTGGCAAGAATACATCAGTTTAAATTTGATGAACCAATGAGTTTATTTGGTTGCTTTAGTGGTGTGGGAGAATCACAGACAGCTACATCACTGGGAACAATCCTTCTGAAGAAGTCCTGCCAAGAAATTCTGCTCGAAGAGTTCCCACCCCCACCAATTGTTTGCCTTTTATCCAGTGGTGGGAAGGCTCTTATGAGGGTCTCATGACCCTCCCTCTCCTAGGAGGGAACATCAACAGGCCCAATCTCATGGATCTCATGACAGCCTCATTTTAGGGAATTTCCCCTCCCTCCAAAGGGAGCACCAACAGACGGTCTGCCATTATAACCCAAACCATCAGCTGTAGTTGATGGCATCACCACAACTTTGGGCTAAAGTCTTCTGGAGGTCACCACAGCTATTTGCTTTAAGACAATGACAGTCACATCCAGCTAAGGGGAAGCTGTCACACCACAGGTATTAACTCAAGTGAAATGAAAGTTTAGGTTCATACGATGACTCCCAAGTCTCCATAAGCAGATAAATAGATAAGCAAATTACGTTATATAATAGAATACCACTCAGTAATGAAAAAGAATGAACTCTTGATGACAAACAACAATATAGATGAATTTAAAAATAATCACACAGAGTGAAAGATGCCAGTCCCCCCTCAAAGTAATACTATGTGATTTCTTCCCCACCCCCAACCCCACCCCGGTACTGGAGGTTGCACTCGGCCACACACTTGCATGCTTGGTGAGTGCTGCATTACTGAGCTGCACGCCCCAGCCCATTTTTTTTACTTTTTGAGACAGGGTATCACTAAATTATGCAGACTGCCTCTGGTCTCTAACTTGCGAATCTCCTGCCTCTTCCTCTCAAATTGCTGGGATTACAGGCGTGCACCACCATGCCCACTGTGCGATTTCTTTCATATAAATTCTAGGAAAGTGAAAACTAACCTTTAGTGACCAAAAGTAAGTGGTTGGTTGCCTGAGGATGATGAAAGCCTGGGACATGGAGTAGAGAAGAGTGGAAGGGAATGATTACAAATTTTTGGGAGTGATGAAGGTGTCCATCATCTTGATTGAGGTGATAGTTCTACGTGTATATGCAAATGTTAAAAGCCATCAATGTGTACATTGTAAATGTGCACATTTCATGATATGCCAGTTATATCTAGATGAAGCTATAAAAACTCTTAACAAAAATAACTAATCATTCTTTTTCTTTCAAAGCTACTCATCCACAAGTTATTCTGATGGCTTTTTAAATTTTTGTGCAGGGGTTCTTAAAACCTTTACTTGTCTCAGCAAGACCCATGCTAGTCACATTAAAAACTTTCTTCACTCTAATGATAATGACAGCTAATGTTCATTCAGCACATTCTGTCCAACAGGGATATGCCAATGCTTTTACTATATTATCTTATACAATGCTCAGAAAAACTTCCTGGTTTACTACTATTAGCTGCATTCTATAGAAAAGGAAATTGAGGCAGAGAGATTAGGTGATTAGTCTAACATAAGGACTAAGCACGGAGAGTTTCCATTCCAAACTGTATGCAATTTTATTCCTGGACACTTTCATTAATAGGACATAAATACAAATTTATTTGGCAGAGGCAAAGAATTAATTCAGAAACAAGGTCTTGTTGCTGTAACCTTGGAGCTGTTTCCCATGCTCTTTGTTTGGCTTCTTGGCCCTTTGTGACATTAATTCTTTGTTTGAGTTTTTAATTCCCCATAGCCTAGTCTCTCTGGCTGGCTTTTAGAGTCTCTGTTGCACTAGTTACCTTCCTGGCTTCTGGGCTTATTGTCTTTGTGGTCTTCTGTGTCTGCTCCATTCTTAGAGCTTGGTATGATGACTTACTCTCTGCTTTGCGTAGTTATAGCTGTCAGACTCTTCAGGTAGAAGAAATCTGTAGGCCAGAAACAGATGAATCCAGTTCAAGTTATGTGTCAGTGTCTCCTTAAGGAATAAAAGGACAAAGTAGACAGAGAAAATAAGAAAGGGCCAGAATGGGGAATTGGCAGAAACTGACTCTGGAATGAATGACAGCAGAGTGGTAAAGCTAACTTTAGCTGGGAAGTCCAGCAAGAGGGTAGTCTGGGGCCCTGCTGCATGTTGGGCAAGGAGAACTGACAGCAAGAGAGCAGGGTCAAAAGAGCAGCCTCTGAGTAGCTCTGGAAATGTCCTTCAAGAAGCAAATTGTCCAGCAAAGCATCTAGGAACCAAAAGCCCCTGGCCCTCGGCCAGCTTTGCCTGGGTTGACAGGGATTGCCAGAAGGCCCTAAAAATTAGAATTCACAGTCTTTTCACAGTTCTGCCAGTCTTCCAGATTATTTTGGATTCTCTCTCTCTAGTTAGTATGAAAAAATATAAAATAAAAAGAAAACAATAAAAACCACAGGGAGGCCTCTTCAAAAGCTGAAATGCTTTGATCATTTTCCAAGATAGAAAAAAGAGCATTCCAAACCCTTTTCAACCTCTGGATGAACAAACGTCTCAGGTAAATTTAATACCATGGGCCACCTCTTCATTCATTCACATACTAATCTGCTCACTCTCAAAATCCTGGGACCCATGCTAGGAACTGAATGCACCAAGGAATATTCCTAGTTATTGCCTGAAAGAATCCACAGTACAGGAGAAGATGGCATTATAAGAGGTGGATATTGTGCATAAGAATTTAGGGAGCTTTAAGAAGGAGTACTTAAGGCAGAGGTGGGCAGGAGAGGGAAAGGGAAGTAGCTATTCAATAGGCTTCCTGGAGGAGGTGGTACCTCCTCCTGAAGGTGGAGAGCTATCCCTACTTTTCTTAGCAACACAAAAGCTGCTGCTTTTTCTAATTATTCTTCTTCCTACGACTACCACCACCATCCTCCCCGCCTCCTTCTCTTCCTCCTCTTCTTCCTCCTCCTTTCCTCTTCTTCCTTTTTTATTGTTTTAGTTTTTTTCATCACTAAATAATCCAATGGGTTTCATAATGGCATCTTCATACAGTTGTACTGTGTACTTTGCTGTTACTCACCACTTCTTTATGCCCTTTGTCTCTCCCTTCCCCCTCCTGCTTTTCCCCTTCCTTCTCCAGATAGTCTCCCTTTTACTTTCAAGTCTTATACATTGATGGTTTTATTTTATTATTTATTTATTTATTTATTTATTTATTTTTGCCACACTAGCTTGTGCATATGAGAGAGGACATGTGGTATTTGTCTTTCTAAGTCTGGCTCACTTCACTTAATATGATGATCTCCAGTTCTCCAGTTCAAGGCATTTTCCTAGAAATGACATAATTTCATTTTTCCTTTTTTTCTTTTCCCCCAGTACTTCATTGTTGAACCTAGGGCTTCACACATAATTTACAAGCACTGGGTTGCATTCCAGTCCATTTTAAGTTTTTCATCTTAAGATAGGATCTTGTGAAGTTGTGCAGTCTGCTTCTGGCCTCAAACTTGTGATCCTCCTGCCTCTGCCTCCTGAGTCACTGGAATTACAGTTGTGAGCCACTGAGCCTGGCAATTTCATTCATTTTTATGGCTGAATAAAATTCCATAGTGATTGTATACCACATTTTCTTTATCCATTCATCTGTAGGTGGACATGTAGGCTGATTCTACATCTTGGCTATTGTGAATAGTGGTGCAATGAACCTGGAAGTGCAGGCATCTCTGTAGTGTGTTGACGTAGCTGCTTTGGGGTGTATACCCAGAAGTCATATAGCTGGATCATATGGTAGTTCTATTTTTAGTTTTCTGAGAAGTCTCCATACTGATTTCCATAACAGGCTGTACTAATTTACATTCCCAGCAGCAGTGTATAAGGGTTCCTAAGCTTGGAGACTCTAATATCTTGAATTCTACCAGGATTGTTTTCTAGATGATCTTATATGTACCTATTTTTTTAAGAAAAGCACAGAACAATATAATTTAAGCAGAAGGAAAATTTATCAGGTTTTGAAACATAGATGTAAAGTAGTTTTCTAAGAGTAGTCAACATAGAGAACCTGTGATCCAAGGAACTAGAATATCTTCAAGAATCAGTATAATGAAGGATGAATGGGTAAGTTGACAGGTTTAGAGAAATTAGGTGTGGTCATTCATTCTTTCTTTTGCTGAATAAATGTGTACACTCTTGCCACTACTAGGACACTGAGGGCTTAGAACAGAAAGATTTATTTAGCTGGTAGACAATAAACATTGTTGATCTGTTACGGAAGATATTTACCTTCTGTCCTAGTGGTCACATGGTACTATTCTCAAAGTCAGACTACATTTCTAAGTTTTTCTTACACAGCATGATACTTCTGCTTGGGTCTTACTAAAACAAGGCATATTAACAGAAGGAGCTTGGCATGTAGAGATTTATATTCTCAGTCATATAGTCATATAGCTCATATTTTGAAGAGGCAATAGAAATAAATGAGACCTGATGGACAAAGGCAAAGTTTTGCTGTTGCTTGATAACTTTATATAATGAAAAGTTACTATGTTTTTCTGTGTATAAAGTAGTAGTCACTTAAAAAATTAATTTTAACAAGGTTCTTTAAATCCTCAAACAAATTGCTCTTAGGAAAATCAGTCCCTTTCTCTGAAAATATTGCTTTACCTTTCTGTTTGGAAGTGTGCATCCCTTCCATTGTTCCACTTAGGAAACTGCGCTGCTAGTTTTCTAAGATTGTGAGTCCGGTCTTGACTTTCTTATGCCAATCCACCGCACATCAAGCTGGAAGCTTATCTTGACAGGAAAACTTGGAGCGGGCCTTGTGGAATGATTTTGGCATCACACACTGGAGTGGAAAATATTCACAGGCTGCAACAAAGTCTGGCTCGGGCTGCTGAGGGAAAGGCAGCAACTGGCGAGGAGACAATTAGTGCAGGAAAGTCCTGGGCTCCACTCTGTGAGGCCTGGAGGATGGTACTGTACCCGGAGAGGAGGAAGTATCCGGGAATCATGTGTTTTCATGAGAATTAAGAGGAATGGCAGCTACACAAGCCAAATTAGAAAAAGAACACTACCACTGAGCACTTCCATCATGGTATTTCGGATCCAAAATCCCTCATGTGGAAAGATAAGGTGCCAGGAGAAGAAAGGATACTTCAGAGGTTTTTAAAAATAAAGCCTTGAGAACTCTCAGGTGCAGGTGTGTCTGCTTGTGTGGGTATGTTAAGCTCCAAATAGGACAGGAGATGACCACTTATTTGTTGTAGCCATGTTTAGAATCTATTTTATGACAATTCTGATAAAAATACTAGTGCTTTTCTCGTGGATGGGCCTGTTTGGTGAGAAATTACTTGTTTTTGATAAGGCTTGTGGTTTTACTTTTAATCTACTAGCCATAGCCCTGTGGCATCCGATCCTGTCAGATCTTGGAAGCTAAGCAGGGTTGGACCTGGTTAGTCCTTGGATGGGAGACCACCTGGGAACATGAGGCACTGTAGACTTGGAAGAAGGACCCAGCAACCCACTCCCAAAAATCAATCTGCCATTGAAAACCCTATGAATAGCAGAGAAGCACTGATAATATTGTTTCGCCTGTTGTAGGTAGGGTCTCTATGAGTCGGATACGACTCGATGGCACCTAACAACAACAATAACAAGCAAGCACTATGGGCAAACTCTGTGGGCCATGGACAGATACTGGCAATGCCGATTTCTAGGCCTAAAGACAAAGGTGGTAGATTGACTTTAATGCAAAGTTAAAAAAAAAAAAAGGGCCAGGGACTTTGTGACAACCTCTTGTCTTGCTCTCTTTGGGGAAAATAGAAAAAAGCATGACTGTTCCATAGGACACAGAAGTCTAGGGTGAAAGTGAAATCTGATTAGGGTCAAGTAGAAAATATAATTATTTTCTGACACCCCCAATAGAAAAGTTTTTTTATAGTAAAAGAGTGTTGACACCACAAAGGTTAGTAGACCCCGCAGAGGCTAGATTTGCATCAGAGTCACAGAATGAACACCCCTAGGGCCCTGGGAGGCTGCCCAGCCATTTAATTCCAGGAAGGGGGAACTGCCTTGGATGCTGGAGTGTGAGAAATGTCCCATCCTCCAAATTATGAGGCAAGTGGTGGATGAGAGAAAGAGTCAACACATAGTTCAAATATCAGTCAAAAGGGAAGAGTGTGCTTTTGTCTCAGAGCTCCCCTTGTCTGGTGTGGAGCCTGGTTCCTCGGATGCGTCTGTGAAACTACACTGGTTTCACCTTCTGGGTTCTTCTGAGAGTAACAGGTATAGAAATGAGCTCTGCATCTTGACCAAAACCGAGAGCAGTCAGGGACTATATAAGGATTGTTGACCAGTTCCATGGAGAGAAAGAAAGATCCTGGAGGGCTGGTAGTCATTGGAGGACTTTCCTGAGATGGTGGAGGTGCATGGTAGCCAACAGGGATAGTGGCTTCCTGAAGGGCATTTCCAGAACTCCATAACCGGGAGGAGTTTCAGTTTGGGGGTGGCCTGAATGGGTAGTTCAAGAATGCCGGGCCTCACATGCTGAAAGGCCTGGTACTGTGTTAACACTACCAGCTCCAGCTCAGGGCAGGGTCTACCATGCGATGGTGCTCTGGCCAGCTCTAAGATCTGCCCTTAGACTCTGTTCTGATACCCGAGAAATCTTACAAAACTATATCAGCATAAGAGTTACTTCTGGTTTTCCCTCCAACATCCTCCTCCGATTGCCACGCAGCCATCCTGAGCTCTGTCTGAATGTGACACTGTACACTCTCCTTATAAACACAGTTTCCTCAGGTTGAGAATGGGACTGATTATAACACATAGATTGGATTTCTGTCAAGAGCTTTGCCATCTCCTGCCCATGAACAATAACAATGATACGTCCATGTACATCCCGCAGTATGCATTTCCGGGCAAGATTTGTTTCTACCCCGTATACCAAAGCCACTGCTTTCAAGGAGATGGTGATCAAACTAGAGTTACAGCCTACACTGGTTACTAGGAAAAGTGGACCTTTAGGGACCTGGGAAGACTGGATATTTACATAACCATGAAACAGATACATCTATTCCACTTATTTTCCTGTTTTAGGCCTCTTGTGAGTCTGTTCTCTTGCATTTGGCCCCTTCCTCTACCTTGAAAGCCAGCAATATTTCATCTTCAAATTGCTTTCTTGGGCTGGGGATATAGCTCAGTTGGTAGAGCACTTGCCTAGCATTCATGAGGCCCTGAGTTCAATTCTCAGCACAACAAAAAAATAAATACAAAATCGCTTTCTTCTCCCCCTCTTCTCTCTCTCTCTCTCTGAAAATTGCTTTCATCACCACATATCTTCTTGTGATTCTGACTCTTTTTTCTCTTTACATTGGTCCTGAGGCAAGAGAGAAAGACAGGGAAAAGTAAGGGGACAGGGGAAGGTAAAAGAGCCCTCACCCAGGATCTGGTTTAAATCTTTCCAGCTGGAGAGTCAAGAATTTCAACACAACCACCAAGAAAACTGCAGTAAGGACTGCCTTCATGGAGACATTATTTTGAGAGAGATTTCAAGTGAAAATGTTAAAATAGCAATAAGCCTTGCTTAGGGTAAAAAATGTATGTGATCTTCGAGTTTAGTTTTACTTTCTCCTCTATAATTCTGTGCTTCTTTGAGAATCTCATAAACAAGATTATGGGCCATTTTTACAGTCAACATCTGCCCAGGCAACATCCTTGTGACTCTTTCTTATCTGTAAACCTACACAGTGCACCTCCTGGACAACTCCATATTCTTGTTTTACTAAAGAGAAATTCCTTAGAATGTATGCTGAAACATTTCTACTTAATCTTTTTAATCCTTTAAACAATGGAAATTCTTCTTTTGACCTATTTTGACTTATGAGTCTATCATATTAGCACCTCCTTCTCATCCCTAAACCTAAACAATGTTTTTTTTATTTTTTAAAGCCACCTCATACTACTCATTTATTCTTGTCTATCTTGAGAAGCCTGTACCCATGTCTCAGACATGTACATGACTTTTGCTTAAGTTCTTTCTGTCTTGAGAAGACCACATCCATTTCTTGGGCAGATACTATTTTTCTTAACCATCTATTTTTCTCTCTGAATGCCCATGTTTAAAGAATATACTGTCTCTTATCCCTAATTAATAAACTCATTAACTTTGTTTCACTTTGACTCATTCTGACATTCTTTACTGCAATGGGGCCAAGGACCTGGCTCCAACTGAGTAGACGTCCCTGGCAGGGAGAACTCTTCAGGCCACAGGCAGCAGCTCTGGGCTTCATTCCCCACTGTCTGATGACAATCCTACCCAAATAATTCAAGATAATCTCCCCATCTCAATATATGCTTAACTTAATCACACCTGCAAATTTTCTTTTGCCATGCAATGTAATATTCATAAGTTCTTGGGGTCAGATATGGATGTCTGTCTTAGTTTGCTCATATGGCTGTAAAAAAATATCTTAAATTGGGTAATTTATAAATAACAGAAAAGTATTGCTCACAGTTCTGGAGTCTGGGAAGTCCAAAATCAAGGCACCAGCAGATTTGATGTCTGAGAATGGCTTTCTTCTTTATTGATGGTGTTTTCTTTCTGCATCTTCATATGGTGAAAAGACAAAAGAGGGCAACTAGCCTCTTTATAAGGGCACTAATTCGATTCAGGATTACAGTCTCATGACCTAGTTACTTCCCCAAAGTACCACCTCTTGATATCAGCACATTAGGGATTAGATTTCAAAATAAGAATGTAGGGGGATACAGACATTCAGGCCATAGCATTCCACCTCTTCCCCCACAATTTGTTTTGGAAGGGGATATACTCTCTCTTGCAAGGTTATTTCTTATATGAACATCCATAAAAGATTCATCTGGAACAAAGGGATATCAGTGCTTTGCCTACAAGACCTGCCAAAACATGACAGAATCAAGGAGAATTTTCTCCCAACAATAAATGTACCAACTTTAAATCCAAGGAAAGCCATTTAGGCAAGTCAGGTACCATGGTGCATTCCCATAATCCCAGTGACTAGGTAGGGTGAGACAAAAGGATCATAAGTCCAAGGCCAGAGGCAACCTGCACAACTTAGCAAGACCCTGTCTTAAAATAAAAAAGGGGCTGAGGTACAGGTCATTGCTAGAGCACTTGCCTAGCATGTGTGCATGTAAGACCCTGGGTTCAACCCCTGCCCCTAGTTCTGGAAAAAAAAACAAAAAAACTTTTATGAACCTGTATCTAAATTTTTCTTAGCAACTCCTAATTCATTGTATCTTGAATTAAAATATTATTTTACTTCTACAAAACTCCCTCTCCTTTATTCTCTTTCTTAATTAATGGAACTGCTGTTCACTCAAATAATCAAATCTGAAACCTGGTACTTCCTCTAGACTCTTTATCGCTCCTCATGTAGCCATCAAGAGCCCTCTGCTTTTAGGCACCTAAAACTCTCTTTTCTCCTTTGTCCCTGCCACCATGAAGAAAATCCAAACTTCCATCATTTCTCACCTAGACCATTGATTTCTCATGGTCTATGACAAATTTTTCACCAATTTATAGTAAAATGATATCTATTTATCTATATATCTATAATACATATTAGATATAATTTTTAAAATATATATATATTTAAAGGTGAGTTTCTCATTACTCTGTGAATATAAATTTATCTAACTAGAACATGGCCTCTAAAATCTGTAATTATGACTTAATTGTTTGGGCTAACACATTTTTCATTATACATAAATATGGAAAAAACTTTAGTGGAAGAAACCAGTGAAGAGTGGGGATAGTGACCGAGTGGGAGTGCCAGAAGGTTTCTGGGTTGCTGGTAATGTCCCCTTGCTACTAGAATGCTAATTCTTGACCTGAGTACTATGTATACAATGACTTAGCTATCATTTATCTAAAATGGCTTAATTTATACAAATGTATTGACCTCTTAGTTATGTATGTGCATTACATGTGGCACTTTATTAGAGACTCTTTTGCTCTGTGCATTATGTATAAATAAAAAGGTTTTAGAATAGCCTTTAATTTGTGAGATCATTGTAATGCTATATGTTAATGCTTTTGTAAAATGCCTATATTTAGAATAATGAAGCTTGGCAATTCTTTGTCAAATTTCCAGATTTAAAAAGCAAAATTTCACTGGCCCAAATCCAAACTCCTGGAACCCTTAGACATCATACCTATGACCTTCTAACCAGATATTCTATTTTCAGGTGCTATTACTCTCAAGACATTTTCTTTGATCTTTCCCAAGAGTATTTCTATGATACCCCTTGGCAGACTGTAAGGGGTTCCATAGCTGACTTTTGCATGCTTGGCTGGTTTTCTCTGCTGAAGTACACAGGTGAATTCATCTTTCTGATCTGAACTTAAACATTACTTCAGTTTTGCACTTTTAAAAGCATATACTTCTCTTTTCCCAAACCCGGTAAGGCTGATCCCATTTTTCCTTTCTTGCCCACTGCCCCATGTACCCTCAATAGGCATGGACTAATACATGTTGTTGTTGTTAGGTGCTGTCAAGTTGGATCTGACTCTTAGTGACCCTATATAAAACAGAATGAAACACTACCCAGCACTGTGCCATACACATATTCTTTTTATGTTTGAGCCCATTTTTGCTGCCACTGTGTTTCTTCTCACATTGAGTTATGCCACATCAGCAAATAGAGATCCCAGGGGGTTTACTTTATTCCCATCATTAAGGTCAACTCTACTGTGAGGAAGCAACTGTTCTCCAGTCGTTTGTTGAATGCCTTCCAGTCTGAGGGGCTCATTTTCTAGCACTATATTTGTCAGTGCTTCTCTGCTATTAGTAGAGTTTTCAATGGCTACTTGTTTCAAGAGTGACCTGCCAGGTCTTTCTCCCTAATCTATCTTAGTCTGAAAGCTTGGCTGAAACCTGTCTACCATGAGTGGCCCTGCTGGCATCTAAGATACTGTTGGCATATCTTTCAGCATCACAGCAACATGCAAACCCCTACAGTACAAGAAGTTGACAGACATGTGGGGGGACTAGCATATACATGGAATATATGTTTTTCATTCTATATAGAATTGCAATAAAGTGTTTTCTACACTAAATTACAAACTCCTTGAGGGCAGGGGTTGTTTTATTCATGAGTGGGCCTAGTAGACAGCAGATGCTCAGTAAATATATGTTAGCTGTTTCCCATTCCTCTTTTCTGTATATAGATGGACTATTGCACCAATCATGTTACTGTCCTTTAAAAGCCGGAGTTTATTATATTTGCTTCCTCATTTAAATTAGCACATAATGTGTTTAATAATGGTTTATTGATTGAATAAGAGAAAGAAAGAAGGAAAGGAGTTATTTTCAGAACCTGAAGCTTGTTTAGTTTTTTACTCTAGATTGACTTTTAAGAGGAAATATCAGGAGGTAAACTATTTCTGGACTGAGGACATCAAGAATTCTTTTACTTGTTCTAATTTCAGCAATCTCAATTCGAAGCACGAACCCTACCTATACCTCTTTTATTTCCTCTGTTTTATAAAAGGAAGAAACCTACAGTGACCATCTAAAATATATTTAAACTTTTAACCATTTTACACCTTAGTGAAACTACCCCTCCATTCTGCCCGGTTCCTTGCACACACAATATGGCCTTGCTTTCAATTCCCTTGTTTTCTGGGGAGCCAAAAGGACACATGAGTTCCCTTTTTGAGTCCAATAGCATAAACCAGTTATTGTTATATCCAGAAGAGTCTGGCAGTGGAGGAGCCTGGAGGTCAAGAAACATTTGGACTTGATTTTATGCTATTGTTCTCATTTCCCTGTTAATGGAGACTTTATACCAGTGATGAGTTAATAACAGCCAGATACTGGTTCATGAATAAGTATGGAGAAAATGGCTGCAGTGATAAGATAAGCAAAGCAAGGTAAAAAAGTAATTCAGCTCCATCCAATCCACTCCATATGTTATAATTATTTGTCATGCATTGTGATAAACTCTTGGGAAATATGACCATTATTAGGATATAATCATTCATTTCAAGGGGCTTATAAGTTCTGGTTGGAGATCCAGATGCATGAATGACTATAATAATCAACAGAAGAAAAATGCAATAAATAGACATATAAACCAAGCATTCTGGAAGCAATGAGGAAGAAAAAAATATATTTTGATTGGTGACCTTGGACTGTGGATTTCAATATTGACATCAGAATTCTGATATCAAATATAACCCTAGTGAAGGAGGTAGGACTTGAATTTGGTGTTGAGAGAAGAGAGGAAATTCTGTAGGGGGGAATGTGAGAAAGGTGCTTTGAGGCAGAGGGAAGTATTTGAGGAGAAGAATGTAAGGGCCCAGCAGACAAGGGGGCCCTGACTAGTGGGCTGTGGTTGAATCATTCAATGTGGGAGGGACATAGATTTGGAAAAACAGAGAGGAAGCCAGACTTATTTAGCAAATCTATAAATACTTGTTGAACATTCCTTGGTCTCCTATATTTTCTGTCATGGAAAGTAATTCCCTATGGAATGAATAAAAAGAACAGGCTGTTAAACAGTATGAGTAGCAATGTTGTTTGACAGACATCCCTCTCCTCATGGAGTTTATCTTCTAGTTTGGGGATGAGGCTGGTGGAGCTACTGCCAACAAAATGAAAGCCCAATCAAGTTATTTATAGAGGGAAGTAAAAACTGGGTAGCACTTTCTGGAAGGATGGTTAGGGAAAACCTACTGAGAAAGTAATCTATGATCGTGGACTTAAAGAGAATGAGAAAATGCTTCTAGTGGAAGAGTATTCTCAGAGAGAGCTCAGTGAATCCAATGTAGGGAGAGATAAGGGACTAAAGAGGAGAGGGAGGGGAAAAAAGAAAGTAAATGGGGGAAAGGAGGGGAAATATCAGATGTTTTGCCCTTAAGGCAAAATGTGGAGGGGGGAGGGAGAGAGAGGGGAAGGCTCAAAACAAGACGTATAAGTAGAAGGGGAACCATTGATGGGGAGGAAGGGGATGGGGGCAGAGGTCACGAGAGGGTAAGGGGGAAGTGAACATGAGCAATATATAGCATCATAATGAAATCTATTAAGTTGTACACTAAAAAAATTACTAGTAAAAAATTACTAGGGAAAAATAAGCTCCCTTTTGAGAAATAAGGGCTTCTTACTACAATAAAATCTGGAGAATCAGAGGCTTCACACTGGAAGCAGTATCTTTTGAGTACTGATGGTCTTTTGAAAAGTTCAAGTTCATCTTGACCATCATCACCATCACCCCAGAGACAACCTTCTCAAAGCCACTGGATTTTCCTAAAACACAATGTGAATTTTATTATTTTTGTCCTCAGAAATATTTGATGAATCACCACTTTTTAAAGAAGTGAAAAGGTTGCACTATAACAAGAGTTAAGAGCCCCAGAAGCTCAGGGTAAGACCCGTCTCCCCAACTCCCTAGGTGCCCTTTCACATGCATTAATAGAAATCCCAGAAATTCTGAGTGCTCCAAGAGCCGTGAGAGGGCACCTCAGGGATCCCAGGGCTCTGGCTGCGTCTACCTTGCTTTGGCCTTCAGACTGCCAGGGCTACAGAAAGGGCACAAAGACTCTGCAGATTCTGGCATGGCTGTATTCCCTCTGTGACATGACTTGCAGTTTTGTCACCACCATCAGCCTTGAGACCATCAGGACTAATCTAATTTTGTCCTTTAACTCTATTTATTTCAATAACTCAAGATGCCCAGCAAGGCAAGATCTCACAATTCCACTCTTATTATCCAACTATCTCTGTGCATCTCCTTTCATGACCTCATCTCTTATCTCTCGCCAGTATCTGTAACCCTTTCCCTCCATCTTCTGGAACTCATAATCAGCCATTAGCAAAAAGCACTTATATCCTCCATCTCTTCCTTGAACATTCTTTAGATCTCTGTCACTTCACTAGCTAAGAAATTTGGTTCTCCTCTAAAGATGCTGCTTCTCTTCTGACTGATAACAGAATTGCCCTCTGTCACAAGAATGTAGGTTAGATGCCCATATTGCTCCTCATTGCAACTTCCAGATCTTCCTTCCATTTTATTCTTGACTAGAAACCCCAGCTTTGGGTCTGAAGTCATCAAAATACTTATTACTCATGACTTCCTCTCTGCTATAAGTCAGCCAAGGCCCCCGGAGTGACTCTCCCTAACTCCTTGAACATTTGAGCTTTTGGCTATCACTGTCTTTGACATTGTCTCCTATAATTCTTGCTGATTCCATTATTCTTATGGAATCATCCTTCCACTCTCTCATTCCCATTGGCCTGCTCTGTGAAGTGGCCTGCTTCTCTACCCAGTCTCAGCCATTTGTACCCTTGTCATAGCCAAAACTTCATAGTTGCCAATGACAACAACCTCTCTATAATCTCTGATCACCCTTTCTGAAGTTTCCTACTCTCTTCCCATTCTAACATTCCTCTCACCCATAGGTTCTGCCATTCATTAATCTTATCATCTTTTCACTGTGCCTTACTTTGTCATAGTCTCATATCCCTTTGTTCCTAGTTTATACTCTATGATATATTGGCACAAGTAATGTAAGGGTTGTATTTGCAATGATGTGTTTAATTAATGTTTAATTAATTAATTAATGTTAATTTACAGATGAAGTCTATTACTGTAGGTGGATAGGGCAGAGGAGAAACACTCAAACCTGATCCCAGTCTCCTGTCTATTGTCTAAGAATCTCATTCTATGAGCTTATACATCCCTGAGGGAAGAACCAAAGATTACCAAGGAGCTGGATCCTTAGGAGGCAGTTTAGTCACTTTCTGATACTCATATCTGCCAGTTGGGGAGGTTGGGTAGGGAAGTTTACCTCCTACCCCATGTGGCTTAAGTTCTTCTCTTGCTACATGCAGTTCTCTTTCTGGGAGAACTCAGGTAAAGACTTTCTACTTCAGAGACTTTGCAAAAATCCCAATGATATTTTATTGCTCCTTATGGATTTAAGTTGTTGGCTGTGGCTCTGTTACCTATGCTTGAATTTGGCTTTGGGAGTTAGGGAAGGCTTCACACAAAGGAAGTGACATTTGAACTTGGCTTTGAAGGATTAGTAGGATTTTGCAAGAAGTGACAGAAGAATTCTCACTGGCAAGAAAGATAATTACTGGCATTTTTTTCCTGCTTCATAATATTTAGGAAAATTTAGACCTCTACTCCTATGTATTCATACATCATATGTTTATGGCTCTAAGTAAATATGATTAACTAGATAAAACCCAACTTTGTAAATCTTCTTTTTAATGTGCGAAGTAAATATTTTTAGGAAGGAGTTTTGACTTATTTACATTTTTAATTAAATGAAAATTACAGATAAAAGATGCTATACCACTCATCTTCCTAGGAAAAGAAAATATTGCAATGTAATTAAAAGGACGCCTCAAATTATAATTAGATTTGAAATTTAATTATGACTAGAATACTTCATCCTTATGCACACTGACACCTTGTTGATACATAACCTTTAAAATATTTTTATTATATTTACTCTAAGATCTTAATCTGTGAACTAAATAAAACCTTAAGATTCCTAAGAAGTATTAGAATTCATAGAATAAAATATACTGTTTTTCTTTTCTCGAAAAAAAGCATTGTGTTTTAGAATTCCTGTTCTGACTATTGCTGAATCTTCTTACCATTTCCACCTAGTACAATAACAACTTTCTTAGCTAAGGAAAGCATTGTTCCATGTACACCTGAAGGAGTTGGTGTATTCCCAGTTAAAAACAAAACAAAACAAAAAAAAAAACAAAAAAACTCCCCAAATTCCAATATGTATTTAGGAATTACATATCCAGAAAATTCTTATTATGGAATATCCTCTCTCTGTCTCTCTCTAACCCTCTGTCCTTCCCTCCCTGTCCTTTCCTCCCCTTCTCTCTCAGCTACTTGATGGAATCTCTTTAACCAGAGTGCTAAGCTCTGGTTAAATACATTTGCTATAATGAGCTTCCTGTGACCATTTGATACTACTTATAGCTTAGAAAACAATAAATTTCATAGTAAAAATGATTTAGATACAGCATAATGTGCACTGCCAGAAGTGTTTTAAGATGAAGATTCCCCATATGCAATTATTATTAGCTTGATTTGGAAAATACTGTGTGATAAAAACTATTTGAAGAATTGCCACTTTAGCTTATCTGGTGTCAAAGAATACATTTGACATAAATTCAAGTTCTTCATTCATGAGTAAAAAGTCTGAATTCATAGTTTCTTTTGACATTTTTACTTTAAAAATTAACTTGATTTTAATTACATAATTGAATATATATTATATATTATGCATATATATGTACATACATTATATATAGAGAAATAGAGAAAGACAGACATAATTATGTGCTAGGTATGTCTTAAATTTTATATAGTATATATTAGCTCTAATTTATTATAATTATTAAATTGATTGTCCTTCACAGAAATAAAATAAAATACAAGCTTTTATGAATTCAAGAAGAAAAATGCAAAGCAAAAAAGTTTAATCATCTAAAATGGACTCATTTTCATTCCACTAAATTTGAACTTGCATGCCTCACTTGGCCCCTCCTTACTGAACCAATTTTCACCAGCCAACTTCTGCTCCTAGATGAACTGAATTTCTACAAATGGCCTGCCTCTGTGGTCCTCTATATAGGCAAACCTCTCATTGAAGTCCTTATCTCTTTTGAAGGGACTTCAAAGGTCCATTGAAATCCAAAACTTTCCTTGAAGTTAAGTCAAGTTTTGCCTGTTTTAGGGCTGCAGGATTTCATCCAGAAAAGCCTAGGTGGTTAACAAGGAAAGGACATGTTAACCTGGTTGGATTTTATCACAAGTGGAATTTGGTCCTACAATTTTGGCTCTGTTAGGGGGGTTTAAAACATATTCAGCTGTGGAAATGATAAAAGGATTCCCCTACCTGGTTTTATAGCACAATAGCTGAAAGACCAGCGGGTATTTCCAAGCATCTTTTAGTGCATATCCCAAACTGCTACACCAGCTGGATCTTCAGTGAATGAAATAACCCTGCTGTTAAAGTATTTGAATCCCAGTCAAAGTCATTGCCAGTAAAAATTCAGGCGGCTATGCAAATTGGTCATTTCCTTAAATAGTAATTTGAGTTTCACTAGAAGAGTCCTGCTAATAATGACAACCAACATTTATGTAGCAGGTTTCATTTCACAGAACAACTTTTATGTATATTATCTCAATTAGTCTTCAGTAAAACCATAAGAGCTGAAGAAATGGAAGTTCAGAGAGAAGAGGGAACTTACCCTAGGTTACATGGATAGTAAGTAGTGAGCCAGGATTTGAACCCAGACACAGGGACACAGTGGGCTTTCCATTAGACTTATGAGTGACTGCCATTTCTGACAATTATTGATTCACAGATCTTGATTCAAAGAACATGAGCTCCTTTGTCTTTTTATTGGAGGTCCTATTTCTATAGTCCCCTTTTTGAAAATAGGATAGTATGACCAGCTGAGAAACTTGCTGAAGGTAAAGGGAATATGGAACAGGCAGTAGTAGAAGGTAGTTATAAATACCAGCTGTGACTACATGACCAGTTATAGAAATGAGGACTGTAATTGTCATGAGTATTGGCTCATTTTTAATGAAAACATTTATTGTATGAATACATATGCTAAGTAAATTTTTATGTTTACTTTCTTATCACTGTCTCCTGTAACATAAGGTATATTGACTTTATATCAGTACGTAGTATTGTTAACTTTGCACCATAGTATTTAAGTTGCAGGATGTCAGAAAAGAAAACATCATTCATCCTCTTCTGGTTGATAGAAAATTTACCTTTTAGTTTTATGCAGAAGAGTTCCAATAATTCAATCACAATAGGAGGAACAATGACCTTGTTTTCTGCACTCTCGGAGGGCCCAAGTTCAATCCCCAGCACTGCAGAAATGGAAGAAGGACATGACAATCCACTCCTGAAACCATCCCAAAACAATCACCCATTGAAAACCCTATCAGGAACACTATGGATCAGACTGGACTCAACAGCACCTAACAACAACAATTATGTGTGTGTGTGTGTGTGTGTGTGTGTGTGTGTGTGTGTGTATAAAATTTGGATACTATGTATAGTTAAAAGAGAGATGTATGAGTGTTAAGTGAACACTTGTTGGACTTATGTTAATTTTCTCTGTCATTTTGTCTAAAGAATGCCCATAGAGCTGGTAAAGCATTATTTGTGGGTATGTCTGTGAGGGTGATTCTGGAACAGATTAGTATTTGAATTGCTACACTGAGTAAAGAAGATCACCCCATCAGTGTAGACGGACATTGCTTAATCCATTGACATCCTGAATAGAATAAAAAAATAGAGGAAGGGCAAACTTGCTCTCTTTTCCTGAGCTGAGACATTTATCTTCTGCTCTCAGGCAGTGGCTTTACTGCTTCTTGGTACTCTGGACTCAGATCAGAACTTACATAACTGGTTCGCCTACTCTTGGGCCTTTGCACTCAGATTGAATTATACCACTGCCTTTCTTGTTTCTCCAGTTTCTAGATGGCAGATAATGGGGACCTCCTGGCCTCCACAATGGCATGAGCCATTATATGTAATATCTCTCTCCATCTCACTCTCTCCCTTATCCCTCTCTGTCCCTCCCATCCTCCCACTCCCTCCCTCCCTTCCCTTCCTCATCTCCCTCTACCTTCCTTTTTCTTCCTCTATCTATCTATCTATCTATCTATCTATCTATCTATCTATCCATCTATTGTTTCTGTTTATTTAGAGAACTCTAATACACATAAGTTATATTTTGAGATATGAGCTCATGTAACTAAATCTTCTAAATTTTAAGAAAAACTGGAAAGTCATTTTTATGAAAAATCATCTAGTTTTTAAATGTTAGCAGCTATGTTAGTTTGGTCATTGTTTTCACTGATATCATTGGCTCTGAATTTGGCCACGTGATCTGGACTGCCCAAAGAAATGTGGGAAAAAAGTGAGCTGTGGCTTTAAGGAGTGCCTTTAATTTCCCACTCTTCTTGTGCTCCTGCATTTACCTGGAGAAGGGCTCACCATGCAGTCCCAGGCTGAGGAGACAGGTGGAGCAGACTGCAATCTTACCTGTAGTTTGGCTCCAAACTCAGCCAATCCCAGCAGATGCCAATGGATTCCTGCTGAGTCCAGCAGAGCTCCAGCCAACAGGCAAACCTGTGAGTAAGGAATGTTTGTGTTTGTAAATCACTGAGGCTTGGAGTTATTATGCAGTAATATTGCAATAAACTCGACAACTTAAAACATAAATGGAAAAAACCCACGGTAGTGTAAATTAAACATATCTCTAGACTGGATGCAGCTTGTAAGGCCACCGGCATGGGATTTGTGAAATGGATCTTTGGCAGTATCTTTGCCAATCCCAGCTTTCAGATTTTT
>VMDO01014674.1:0-53739 GCA_007922755.1 Pedetes capensis | reverse complement strand
GTCTCTATTAAATGATATGACTGCCTATATCCAAACTCAAGAGAATTAGTTGATTAAAGTTGATCAGATTTACTAGACCAAAAAAATTCTAAATGGGCAGAAACTTTGAGCAATGAAAACCAAATAAACAATGTACTAGAAGAAGAATTATAGTCATCAGAGAAATAGAACCTATACAATTATTAGGATAGTAAATCTATTTAAATGCATGATAGATTTGTTAAAAATTCATGAAATTTACTGAACACATTAAAAAAATAAATACAAATATAGACACATTCTGAAGTATATGAGATAAATTCTTGGGAAAAACATAACATGAAATCCATGTATCAAAGGCCAATTTTCCACAAGGAGTGATGAAGAAGAATTTCATTTTGACAACTTCAAAGTTGTAGGGAGAGGGCTGATTATAGCTACAGTCTAATAGCTGTATATAGCTATAGCTATAGCTACAGTCTAGGTTTACTATATGGCTCTAAGTTAGATGTCCAAAGTCAGTGAAACTTCCCCTTTTTCCCCTATCAAAAGTAGCTGATACCACAGTGTATAGAGGGGAGAATCCCAACAGCACACCAGACAATGCTGGAATCAAGGTCATTGCCACCAATCTTTACCACAAATGGACTCTAGTCACGTGCCTGGTGAAAAAGCTTCCATTTCCTCAATGCTTCTTGATTCCAGAGCTTCCCTGTGAACTAGGAAGGACATGTTACTGATATAAATCAAAACAACTTTTAAATACAGTAGTTCAGGAAAAGTCAACGTGAGATGAACTCTGGCTAAGTTCTTGAATATGCTGTTGGTTGAAAGTAGGTACCACATGCTGAGGTCTCTGGATTGTCATGACAGCTACTGTTGTCCTTGTGACCTCAAACCTGTGTGGAGGTAGCTAGGGATGTAAGAAAATAGCCAAGACACGGCAATAAATGGCTGATGAAAATTATGCTTCTCAAATTTATTATGTTCCTTGAACTATACAGCAGAATTCATAATGCAGGAGTCCATTCATCACCTGGACTGTCATAGCAAAATGTCAGAAGCTGAATGGCTTATACAACAGAAATCCATTTCTTACTCTTCTGAGGCTGGAAGTCATATCTGGGTTTTGGTGAAGGCACACTGTCTGCCTTGTCATCACCCTCTCCTTCCTCCTCAGGTAGCTTTTCCACAGTGCAAGCCCACTGTAAGAGAAAGAGTGAACTTTCTGGCGTCTCTCACTATAAATGCACAAATCCCATCACCAGGATCCCACCCTCAGGACCTCATTGAACCCTAAGTGTTTTCCAATGTCCCATCTCCAAATATTAATACTTTAGGGTTATGACTTCAGCATATGAAATTGGGGGTAACACAAACATTCAGTACTTAACATGGAACATGTTGCTTTAAGCCTAAAATGGACTGGTCTATCTCTGTGTCTTGCATACAAAAGCTAATCAATATATTGGATGCTTAAATTAAAATTTCTCTTCTAGAGATTTCTTCTAAGTACACATCATTACTCTGAAAAGCACATCCCAAAGCTAAGACTCTGATCAAAAACAAAACCTACTAAACTGGTACCTCCTGATCAATAGCTGGCAATTCCCAATCATCATTGCTCATATTAATGCCATTTCTTCTTTAGATGAAGTACAGTGAAAGAGTAGACCATGTATATTATTCTAGAATTATTCTTGCATTCCCATTTCCATGGGCTTAATATTTAGAAACACATTTGAAAATAATTCATAACTAAATAAAACTGCATACTCAGGAATTTTTTTGGAACCAATAGATTATCATTTGAGACTGGACCAGGTACAGCCTTCATGTAGAACTATCCAATAGCATCCTGACCAGGTGGCTTCCAAAGGCAGCCACTTAATGATGCAATCTCCCCTTTCAATTTGCAGATGTAAAAGTAAAAAGCCCTATCAATTTAAATATATAAGAAGTCTCCTTACCCTTCACAAAGGCATTCCTTTTCTTTCTTTATAACCGGTGGAATGATTAAGAACTCCATATTCATTTGGAATCCTTCTCTCCAAGTGCCCTTCCTAGCAGTTCTGGATATTTGTGTTGACAGCCTGAACAGGGGGGCTAGTTTTACGGTAAGACTCCCACAGTCATATTTTCTCCAAGCTGAGTCATCTCCACTTTTTATTCATCCTCTGGCTGCATTGGAAATTTGAATTCTGTCATTCAGCCTTCCAAAGGCAATGGGTTGGGAGCACTCCAACACGTTAGATAATGGAACCCAGCCTGCTAATCTTTGATAAAAGACTATAATCCTGCAGAACATGGTGTCAGGCTGCTTTTTCTTCTTTCATTTTTAATCTGATGAGGAATGGTTTGGCATACTTAAGTGATCAGAGGATATAAACGTGCTTTTGCAATCATTGCTAGAGTGATAAATATCATAACTTAACCTATATATTTTGGACATGCAGCTGTGAGCTCCATTTTCCCCTTTCCTATAATTTTGTTCATTCTGAAAGTCACACTGGCTCCTCCCTGCCATCCATCCTTTGTCTGTTGACAGAAAGGACAGTGATCCATCAGATGTGTGTTGAGGTGGCATGAGGCTGAAGGCTGAATGTTGCTGCTGGATGTAGTTGGCCCGCCCCTCTCTGCAAAACCCGGTGCTTGCATATAAGTATGTAGAAAACGTTCTCCAATTCTAACAAGACAAAGAAAGAATAAACACCTTTAGTTATGGCACCAATTAAATCTAGAATCCCTAACTGAATAGCACAGCCCAGCTCTTTCCCCTAAAGCCTCTTTAGTCTCCTGGTCCGGCTTAAGGACTGAATTTCATGGAATGTGTTGGTAATCTCTTTCCCAGCATGAGCAGGAATAGAAGCAGGGTGTGGAAAGGTTCCTTTTCCACTGGGCTCCAAGCACCTCAAAACCTGGAATAATCTCCAGTTCCATTTTCCCATATCAGCTACGTGAATCTGAAGAAAATGTTACATCAAGAAGACCATTTTGCACCTATTATTTATCATATGTAAAACTTATCTGCCCCACAAAAAGTATGAACTGCTGTGTTCTCTCTGTGGATTAGAGAACTTCCTCTGGCCTTGACCTCTGCCAGGGCATTCCTACCCTTGCGGTAGAGAAGACGATAAGGATGGTGACGCATTTTACACCACATGGAGTAGAGATTCTGAAGTTTGACCCATGGCCCTACAAGGAACAATACACTCGATTCCTGGTTCTAATTTGTTTCTCCGTAAAGTGAAGGTAGAGGAGCTACTCGAGCCTTGGGACTCCTACTATGCTTATGGAAACTACATTAAATAGGTGTGGAGGCCACTGCCCTGTGGTGAGGGGGTGACATGTGACAGACACACCCTAACAGATTTTCTCTTCCTTTACTCCAAAGGTGCTTAAATCCGGAACTCAATTTTCTCATAGGAGAAGCATCATTCCAGAAGAATTCAGCTTGCTCCTTAGGGAAGCTGTTTCCTAATAACGTGTGTCACGTCTATGTACCAGTAGGTCAAAAACACAGGTGAGTCAACACATATAGCCTTTTGTTGACTCTAATAGAGGCCTCCACTCCTGGATGCTATGTGGAGACCTGAAAGTTAGGCAATGTTAGAAAGAAGAAGGCTAAGCTGGGTGTGATGCAATAATCCAGGTGAGATTCTTTGTTTGGATGGTGCTAGAGTTTGGATCTTAAATGCCTCAAAGCCTATGTGTTAAAGGCTTGATCGTCTGCCAGCAGTGCTACCAGAAGGAAGTTAGGTCGAGGTGGTGTGTCTTTAAGGGGATAATTGGGACCCAGGCTTTCCCTTCATCTCTCTTTGTGCTTCCTGGCCATTGTCGGGGAAAACCTTGGTATTCTTTCTAGCTAGCTGGAGCCAATGGCGATGGATAATGACTGGATCAGGGCATCCTGAAAATCACACGCGGGGTCGGTGAGATCAGGGACGAAGCAAGAAATCAGTTATGCGGGCTATGAGCAAAGAGGAAGTTTATTTACAGAGGGAAAGGAAGGAAATGGAAGGAGGGGGCTGAAGGGAATAGAACCAGGGGAAGGAGTTGAGGCCTGCCACTCAGGCAGGCAAACCCAAGGATTACGCCTCTGGCGCTGGGACTGGAGGCTTGTCCTTAGCTTCCACCTCTGCCGCTGGGAGCAGTGGCCTATCCAGATCTTGTCCGCTGTTCTCCATCTCCATGTCTTCACCACTTTGGAGGCCCTGTGCTTGACTCAAAGGCTTGCTTCTCGCAGATGTTGATCTCTGCTACTTGTCATCTCTCTCCACAGGCAGGATCAGGAGTGGGCAGGAAGGATGTAAGAGCTGCTTCTCTCTCTGGCTAGGCAATGATAATCAAATAGCTCTGATTGGTCTCTACCGCCCCGCTTATATAGGGTCCGGGGCAACAGTCAACAGGTCCAATTGTCCTAACTGTACATGACTGATTAATCAATCTTAACAGTCCTAACTGACAACAGAGGGGGCTGGGATTTAGCTCAGTTGGTAGAGCACTGCGCTGCAGTCTCTGAGGTCCGGAGTTCAATTCCCAGCACCGCAAAAATGGGAGAAGGGCCTGGCAATCCACTCCCAAGGCAATCCCGAAACAATCAGCCATTGAAAACCCTCTGAGGGTCACTATGAGTCGGACACTGACTTGATGGCACCTAACAACAACAACAACTGACAACAGATTATTAGATTTAACTAATGACAGGGCTGAGTGAGCTTTAAGGTAGGCACGATCTTTCTTGACACGATGGGAGGGGTGGGAGTGGAGGACCCGGATGTAGGTCAAAGGTCCCCAGGCGCCATGTTTTCCTTGAAGGACCTGTAAATGATAGAGGACAGTCCTCCAAGCAGCCTAGATGGGCCCTGGTCATTGGGTTCCCTCTACTCCTTTCCAGGGGACCCCTACAGGCTACCGTGTGATGAACAAGCCTCCTGCATCAGGCACTCGTCCATGTTGTGCTGTCCTGCCACAGGCTGAAATGAACAGCACCAAACAACCACAGACTGAAACCTCTGAACACATCCTTTTAAGATGGCTATCTCAGGTGTTTTGTTTATAGTAACTGAAGGCTCTCTAACAAGGATGACAGTGGAAGGGCAGAAAACATGGCAATAGAAAAACGAAAGTGGCAATCAAAATATTTGCAAACAAATACTACGTTTGCTTTAAGAAGGCAGGTAGGATGGATGCTTTGTGTCGTTTTGATTTAAGCAATTCAGTGGAAGGTGATGCCTTTTTTGCAATGAAGATGAGGGGGAAGGGAAATGTTTTAGATGTGTGGGCAAAACCAGCTGCTCGGATTTGACAAGTGATCCCAGGGTATTTCTACGTGACCTGTGGGTGATGAAAGCCAGTGAGTGGGCAGCTGGACACATGGCCTCAGTGGCTAGACCATGGATAGAGGTATAGCACTGGCTATCACCAGAAAAGGGATATGACCATAGGACCAGGTTCTGCTCACCTAGGGCAAGTGTGCTGAGAAGTAAACTTAGCGCCCCAATATCCGTTCTCCTCACCAAGTCAGTTCTTATTCTCAGAGAATCTGGAAATGCTGAGAGAACACAAGGCCACTTTCCTGTTCCAATCCATCACGTGGAGCAATCTGAGTGTCAACATACAGCCAAAAATACATCATGTGGTTTCTTAGCTCAGTTCACCTTCAGCGTAGGGAGAAGCAGCCAAGTGAGTGAATGAAACGACAGGCGTTTCTTCAGACTTTGAACCCCGGGGCATCTTCCCAATGAAATTACTTTAGCACCTCCAAAAATAGCTCTCACCAGGCCTAATTTTCTGTTACTGTTGGGAACAGCAGAACCTCCGAGAGTGTCACAGCATCACTCTCACTGCCACCCAATGGGGAAACAACCAAAATATCAATTAAATATGACAAACAGCAGTTTGTAATCTAAGCTCCAATTACTCCACTATAAATTTTTGCTACAAAACAAAAATATGTGTGCCTAGAATCAAATACACATTGTGAAGTCTAGAACTGAATCTTCATGACCAGCTGCAAGGAATGATTGTAACCTAGGGAGAAAAGAGAAGACACAAGGAGTCTAGAAGGGAAAATTTCCAGGTCTCTGAGGCCATAGGGCTTTATTTCACCTCTGCCAACAAGATTTTCACCCGTAGCCTGTGTAAATAAAACCCATTGCCTAAGATGTCGTTACCAGGTGAACCTGGAGGTGTAACTATTTGTAGAGCGAACTTCAGCTTTGCCACACATTTGGAATTTCTGCTTAGACAACCTCACTTCTTTCTCAAATTGCTTCTCTTTGCAATTATTACAACCAGGCTCTCTGACTTCTGTCCCTGGGTCCATCCTGGTGGTGGAATACCTACTCATCTGTGCCAAATATGCCAAAATTTCATCAGCTTTCTAAGACATAAGTAGAATTCATTTCTCCATTATATTCAATTTTTTTCTTATTTAAGGTGGCAGGAAATAAGCCATTCTGAAATTCAAGAAAGACTCATATATGTCTAATGAGCCCAAATAAGGGAGAAAAAGCGGGACCTAAGTCATCTGTAGTTTACATAAAGATTTCTGTCCATGTAATTTATCTTTATTGACAAAAACCATAGTTTACTTAGTATTTATGTGCCAGGTGATTCTAAGTGCTTTGTAAACTTTCTTTGTCTGTTGTTTCCTCAGATACTCCATGAGGTTGGTAGTATTTAGATTTTTATTTTTATCAATTAGAAAAGGGGAGAGAGAGAGAGAGAGAGGGAGAGAGAGAGAGAAAGAGAGAGAGAGCGAGAGGTTTTAAGTGATTCTCAAATAATCACAGCTGGAAAGTGGCAGACCTTGGATTTGAACTCAGGTCTTTTGCCTCCAACATCTTCCTCCTAAGCTTCTGTGTTGCCTCCAACTAAAAATAAAACACTTGAACAGTTACTTAAGATACTTGGTGAAAAATAAAATGTAGCCCATCTGAGTTGAGGTCTTCCACTTAAGGAATTATTTGTTTGTTTGTCTGTTTTTACTGATACAGATTCTGTCACAATGTTAATGTATCAGTGACTACAAGGTATCCTGAGGTGAAGAAATTTTATTTTAAAAGATTGCATCTGCCAAACTGGCCACGCTTTTCTAGCATGAATATTTGTTAAAATCTCATAGCTACCGGTGTTCTAATGAGGTAGTTTGGGAAATGCTGATCCAAGTCCTAGGCTCTCGATTTGTAGGAATATTCTGAGAAGACATGATGGAATGTTATCATCAATTAATGCATTCATGGATAAAGAGCCTGCAGCCGTACCACTGTGCTGTCCAATCCTATCAGATCTCAGAAGCTAAGTAGGGTTGGGCCTGGTTAGTACTTGGATAGGAGACCACCTGAGAATACCAGGTACTGTTGGCTTGGGAAAAGGACCCAGCAACCCATTCCCAAGAAACAATCCGGCATTGAAAACCCTATGAATAGCAGAGAAGCACTGACAATAGTGTTTCACCTGTTGTACGTAGGGTTGCTATGAGTCAGACACTGACTGGATAGTACCTAACAACAACAACATCGGTGGATAAAGAGGAGGAATGCTCTTTGTTGCCGCAAAGCTCTGAGAGAAATGAAGAGATGAACAACCAAGAATATTAGTGAGCTATAGCCAAGAGCTACTAGGGCTCTCTGTAGCCTCTCCTTATATCTTAATTTTATTTCTAAGTAATAATCACATCAAACAGAGAAGGAATGCATGAACTTTTTAAACCTTGTCACTATAATAACAGGTTTAAGTAATCTAACTCTTTGTTTCTCTAATCTCTTTGTTCTTTCTATGCATCATATAATTTTACCAATCAAAGATATGATCAACCTAGAGGGCAGGTCAACTATCCGGACATTCCCTCCAAATCACAAGAGATAATCGATAAGTGACTTTCCAGGAACCATGACATCAACAAGTGTTCTCAAAACTCATTGTACCACATTCACCAGTAAACCTTCGCAATGTCAAGCAAAGGTCACAGTGACCAGGTGGGCAATTATGTCTCTCTCTCTATCAAGGTGGGCATCTTGGCCTTTCCAGGCAGCCTTGCCTCTCCTGATGGCCTCTCCACAACTGTGCCTGTCTTAGGTTGTCCCTCTTTGAGGAATCTTGCCTGTCTCTGGCTAGCCAGTCCTCCTGAGGGCCAAACAGGGTGAAAGGAGATAAATTCACTGCAATATATTTGTGGGTAAAGCACTTAGGGGTAACAGCTCCTTTTAGGGGATTGGTTTCATATGCCAGAGGCAACTTAGGTATCCCTGAACCATGGTGGTGGTGGTGTTAGGTACCCTCAAGTTGTATCTGACTCATAGCGACCCTTATAGGGTTTTCAACAGCTGATTTTTTCGGGATTGCCTCGGGAGTGGATTGCCACATCCTTCTTCCTCCGTGGACCTTGGAGATTATGAAATCATTCCTACATTTTAACATAACTAATTTGATTCCTGGATACAGCAGGTTTCTCACATCCTTTGTGCAATTGTGGCTTTAGAAAGTATGGCGTCTGATGTTACAACCAAGAAGTCTGTCCTTATACACCTTGTGTGGTCCACATTTCATGTATATGGTCCAGCCATTCTCCTCAAAAGGCTTGGGGAATCTTACAATCAAGCTCTCTCATAAGCACGACACACATAAATTAGCCTGTGCCTCTGACCTCCTCCTGAAATCCCTTGCCTGAGATGACAAGGCAGGTCCAAACTCACAGCTCTACCACAGGTCCAATCCTGCTCAGAGTTCATCCCTGAGCCCTTCGCAGGCTGAGTCCTACATTTGTCTACACAGTCTCCCATAGAAGACGGAACTTCTGGCTTGTCTTGTGTTTATATTTATGACAAAAAGACAGTTTACTTTTTAAAATGGGATGCTCTTCAGTCAGATAAATTAATATTAATTTGTTCTGATCAAATAAGGTAACATCTGTGTGCACCAAAGGTGGGGGATTAAAACACACTAAATAGAACTATTATTTCTTAATATTTATTGTTTACCCCATCAGGCATTGTATTAGTTAACCTGTGGGTATTACCTCATTGAATCTTTACAAGCCAAGAAGAGAGGATAAAAGACTCAGAACTAAGGCTTGATCTTCTGTATCCGGCATGTCTTCTCCTAGAGCCCAATAACAGATCTCTCCCTTACATACCCACACCCACCCGCACACACGCGCACACACACACACACGCACACACACACACACACACACACACCCTTGCCTTTCCTATCTCCAACACTCTGTGGTTTTCAAGCAGATTGACTGGGGCTTCCATGCTCTGGGCTTCTCGGTCACAGAATTCTCACATGTCCTTTTAAGTTTACTAAAATGTTCTTGGCTAAAAGAGATTCTAACTGACTCTGTTTTATAAGCCTAATTATGTCTTCCATTGAAATGATGGGTTTGGTGGGACACCACGGACCCTATCTAGATGGGCTGGGTTTCAGGGTAAATTGCTCTGTCTATTTAGACAGAAAAGAGAATCAAAAGCAGAAAGCAAACATGTCTTATTGCTGGTGGCACATTCTGACCACCAGGGCATAAATTCTCAACTAGTCTGTGAGAAAACCACTTGGATTTATGGACTCTCTGAAATAAGAGATACAGTTGCTGAGAGGAGGAAGAAAGGCATTTTTCTGGGGATCAAACTATAAGCTATATTTAATGTTTAAAGATCCATGACCCCCAAAAATTACTGTTCACCCGGGCAGTAGGAACACATTAGCTACTTCCGCCTCACCTGTAACATACATTCTAGACTGAAGCATGAAGACCGACATAAATATGTGAAGTGCAGCAGGAGTGGGTGCCCAGACAAAGGACCTAAGGACAAGGAACTAAGAGTGATTCAGAGAACGTGGCTGCTCCTTGTCAGTCCCAATGTCTGTTTTTCTTTCTTATGAGATTTCTTTCCATCTCTTGTTGGTTCTCTTGCACAGTTGGTAGGGGAAGGTGGGCTTGTGTAACTTTCCATTTGAGAGCACCCCTGCCTGAGTTGTGGAAAAATCCTTGGGTAGGAAGCATAGAAGAGTTCTTCTGTGGACAGCAGGAAAGTTCTTTGGGGACCTTGAGGAAGTTGTCCTTGGAATCCCTTCTCTCTTCTGCCATCCTCTGTGAGGGGGCAAGTTTCAATACCTGGTGCTAAGGTCAGAAGTCTGATAGGGAAATTTGAAGACAAGGCCTTGGAGCTCACAGGAAGTGATGGAATTGGAAGCATACCTTCTGTGTGCCTCTCTTGAACCTGTTACAGCATTAACATCTTGAAAAGAATTCAGAGTCTCAGAGCTTTAGTCACCTGGCCAAGTTTCTACCATAGAGACAAGAGCAGGGAGGACCACTGGATGACTTGGGTGTGGAAAAGATCTAGTCATCAATGGTTTTGAGTAACAAGTGTTGAGTTCAGGCTGATCATAGAGGAGGAAGGTTCAGGCAGGGAGAGTCCACTTAGGAAGTAAAAACCTCACATGAGAAAATGACTATCTGAAGATGCAGCCACTTTCTGGTGTCCTTTTATAGGTTAACTAAATAAAGCTGCAGAAACCTCTGGTACAAACTGGAGGGGAATTAATTACATGTCCTTTGGACATGAATTGATTTTCAGCAGCTGCAGCATCGATAGCTGACTATTAGAACTGCCAGGACTGGCAATCGCTTCACACTGGTGGCATTAGTTTTTGGACTCTGAGGGTAGCCAAGCAGCAAAGCTAACGGAGGACCAGCAGCATTAATGGAAGAAGAATGAAGACCAAAGGCTACAAGGTCAGGCAAGTAGGAAAACAAAATCTGCAACAAGTTTCATTTAAATAACGAAAACCTGCCAGGGTGGTGCAGTCTACAACCCCAGCAACCTGGGAGGTAGAAGCAGGAGGAGTACAAATTTGAGGCCAAAGGCAGCCCGTGTAACTTAGCGAGACCATGACTCAAAAAATTTTTAAAAAAAGGGGGGGGGTTGGGAGATCAGCTCTCTGGTCACATGCTTCCAAAGTACGTGCAAAGCCCTAGGTTCAGCCCCTTATTGTTGTTGTTAGGTGCTGTCCAGTCCTGTCTGACTCATAGCGACCCTCATAGGGTTTTCAGTGGCTGATTGTTTGGGGATTGCCTTGGGAGTGGATTGGCACATCCTTCTCCCATTTTTGCAGTGGTAGGAATTGAACTCAGGACCTCAGAGACTGCAGAGCAGTGCTCTACCAACTGAGCTAAATCCCAGCCCCCTCAGCCCCCTAATCCTGTAAATAAACAAGCAAATAATAAAACCTGTATTCCTGCTGAGGTTTAAGGCTAAAAATGTGCCTCAAAGACTCGTGTGATTCAGGTTTGGTTGTCAGGTGATGGCTTCAGAGACACAATCGATCATGAGGGCTTTAACATGGCTGGATATCCCACTGATGAGTTCAAAACTGAATGGACCGTTAGGGGCTGGGGCCTAATTAGAAGAGGGGGGCACTTGGGGGGCATTCTTTGAAGGGTACATCATATCGCCAGCCCCATCCTGTATCTCTCACTCTCTCTCTCTCTGCTTCCTGGCTCAGGAGGTGAGCAGCTTTGCTCTGCCACATCCTTCCACCATGATGCGCTGCCTCACTGCAGGCCCCAAAGCAATAAAGCCAACTGACCACGGACTGGAAAACCGGACAACATGAGTCAAAATAAAGGTTTCCTTCTTTAAATTGATGTGATCAGATATTTTATCACAGCAATGAGAAAGGAGTAACACAGAATTGACACTGAGAACTGGGGTCATTGCTAATTCTATAGCTGACGATGTGGTTCAGGAGATTTTGAGTTCATTTGCAAGAAAAGAAAGTTTTGGAGATGTGAGCTACAGAAGCCCTAAAATGCCATAAGCAGAGCTTAAAGGGTTTTTTCCTGCAAAAAAGTCATCACTTCAGACCTCAGCATTTAAATCAGTAGACTTTGAGCAAAGCAGTGCGCCCTTACATAATACGGAGATCCTCATCCAATTAGTTGAAGATCTTTATGATAAAGACTGACATTTTTGGAAGGGAAGAGAGTAATGGCAGAAGATGACATACTGCCTTTGGACTTGAACTCAATTCTCCCTTGGGTCTCCAGCTTGCCAGGCTTTCTGCAGGCTCTGCCAAGTCTCCATCTACCATTATGTGAGCAAATTTGAATTAAATAACTCTCTCTCTCTCTCTCTCTCTCTCTCTCACACACACACACACACACACACACACACACTTATTCTCTCTCTCTCGGTGCATATACACATATATTATTAGATTAATATATAATGTACATTTCATATTATATACACATAATGCTATCTGTTCTGTTTCTTTAGAGAACCCTGATTAATATACTAACTCACATGCACTTCATTTCTCATTCAATAAAATAAAACCTAATTCATTTAAACCTATTTTCCAAGTTCCCAGGCTGCTTCTGGTATGTGCTTTTGAGTACAATCTTAGCTGCACATCGACCATTACATTATTAATTACTGCAACACTCTCATGATCATCATTATGCATCAAAAGACACAATGCATTTTATGCTTAAATCCTGTTGGGGATAAAAACTTTCTCCAGAGTTTGAATATATCACAGAAGAAAGCAGTTGAAGTAACAAAAAAAATAATGAAGAAATGGGATCCCATGTTTAATTTCCAATGAACACTGATGATTTATAAACCCTTTTCTCCACCCTACTATTACTCTGAAGTCATGCACTCAAGCTTCAGATTTCTCTTTAAGTGGAGTTTTACACACTCCACCAGTGCTAAAAAGATGGACTTCTTCTGGTGACCTCTCTGGAAAAAGATTTCCTCTTGTGTCCCTTCTGCCTCCTCAAGCCCCTACCCCTGAATATTTACCTGGGGGGCCCTAGGGCTCTGAACATTTAGGATAAAACCCACAACCCCAATCTACACAGTCCATTGTGTCTCTGTGACTGTGTTTAGTAACTGAGCATCACAAAGGTTAGTCTCAGGCCTATTGATCTTGATCTCAATTGAATTTCATGTCTCCCATCTGTCTCATTCTAGTATCAGTCATTGTCTTTGGACAATGCACAAGTTGTGTCATAGTCTCATAAGTTTTCCTTTTACAATGTTTTTATATATTCATTCATTTTTTAGTAATAGCAAAAGTGCTTCGCCATATGAGGTGATCCTCGACATACAAGACACTTCAAAACTGTTTATTGAAAATGCATGTTATTGACATGTAGAATTGTTGTTATTGTTAGGTACCATCGAGTCAAGTCTGACTCATAGCAATCCTACATACAAGAGAATGAAAGAGGCACTGCGTCCAACAGTGCTTCTCTGCTCTCCATAAGGTTTTCAATGACTGATTGTTTTGGGAGTGGATTGCCAGGTCATCCTCCCATTTTGGGAGTGCTGGCAGTGCTGGGGATCAAACACAGGGTCTCAGAGTGCATGGAGCAACACTCTTCCAACTGAGCTAAACATTGTAGGAAAATTGTTGTTGTTGTTGTTAGGTGCCGTTGAGTCATATCCAACTCCTAGAGACCCTCATAGTGTTTTTCAGTAGCTGAAACGCTATTTTCAGGATTGCCTCAGGAGTGGATCATCACATCCTTCTCCCATTTTTGTGGTGCTGGCAATCGAACCTGGGACCTCAGAAACTGCAGAGTGGTGCTCTACCAACTGAGCTAAATCCAAATCCCAGCCCCCTGGTAGGAAAACTAGCATATAAAAAAAATCTAGGAGTGCATTGTAAGCTATATCTGTGCAAAGACATGTTGACCAGAAAGATACGGAGCATTGACTTGCTTTGATCCTTACCATCAATTCTATCCTTTTGCTCTAGAAAGATAGTGTGAAAGATGGCTCATTTGTGTGTGAGTGTGTGTGTGTTGGTTTGTTACATATTAAATTATGCCTTAAGCATTAGAATTTCTTCTTAAACTTTTTAATGATCATATTAAAATCCATAATCCATTCTCATACAGAATCTCACAAATGCCTTGATTGAAGGTGGTGGGTTCATTCACATCATCCTTGTATAGAGAAATGACAAACAGAATAAACAGATGAGGATAATAAAGTGATTGTCATATAGTTTCATCAGTTCAGACGCACTTCTTATACAAAACACTCCAGACAATTACTCTTAATGTACATCACTAAGTCGTATTCTTAGATTTTTCTAAAACACGGTATCATGTTGAGTCACTTGGTAAATTTAATTAAGAAATGATAAAAGCTTTCTTTCAATTTAGACATGGAAGCAAAAATTCAGTTTTCTACTGTCATCTCTTGGAGGTCATTGAAACCATAGCAAATAAAAAAGAAAAATTGATTTTTAGTGCACCAAGGTGACAGCTGGGAATCCAGACACCAAAACAGATGGAGAAGCTAGCAGGAAAATACAAATGAAGCTGGCACACTGGAAAAAGTGGAGCTAGCACACCGATAAAGATCCCCTTCCTTCAGTAGATCCCAAGCAAAGGGGGAGGACGACTCTTAAAAGGTGACACAGAAGGTTGATCCTAAGAAACAAAGGAGGAGGTGTAAGTGAGGATTCCTGGGGGAAATAAGAACAGTATTTTTACAGAATATGTACCGTCTCCATGGCCGTAGAAGTGAAGAGAATTTTTGTGCTGTTGTTTGTTGTAATGAGCTGTTCATCTCATTTAGCTAGGAAAAAGAGAAGCATGATCAAAGAGGCAACAAAAAAAATGTGTTTCTAAGAAAACAAACATTTAACAATCAAAACTTTAATTAGCTTAGAACGTGTCCAAACAACTTACAAAAACAAATCACTGGGAAGTAGCTGCTAGAGGACCAGGGCATTCATTTCTTTCAATGATGTGTAATGAAAACGGAACAAGCATAGAATTTGCAAGTATGACACATGGGGTAAAGTGGGAATGGGCACGGAAAACAAAAGATTAAGTTTTTTCAACGCAAAGTCTTCCTACAAGGAAAGTTAAACAGCTAACAAAAAATAATGTCAGGTATACTTTTTCAATTGGAAAATCACCAAAAAGCATGACTAGGAAGAAATGGCAGACAAAAAGAGTAGTAGAAAGGGAAGCTAACAGAATTAAGGAAAAAAAAAAAAACAGTGGAAGACAAAATAAAATTAGCTGGTACAGTGGCACATGCCTATAAGCCAGCAACTCAGGAGGCTGATATAGGAGGATCACATGTTCAAGGCAAAGGCAGCCTGCATAACTTAGGGAGACCCTGACTCAAAATAAAAAATAATTAAAAAATAGACTGGGGTGCAGCTCAGTGGTAGAGCACTTGTGAAATATGTGTGAGACCCTTTGTTCACTCCCCACAGTACTGAAAAAATATATAAAATAAAACTATCACAGAAATAAAAGAAAAATTTGAAGAGAATGTAGAAGAAGAAGGAGGAGGAGGAGGAGGAGAAGGGGTGGAGAAACCGAACTTCTCAACTTCTATCAGCACCACGTGGAACAAAAGAGAAAAGAAAGTAAAGCCAAGCAGAGGTAAAGAAAAAGGTAAACATTATTAAAGAGGAAGTACACTTCCTTTCTCTTACATTAGTATAAGAAGATTAATTCCATTTGTGAGAGTTCTACCCCCATGAACTAATCACCTCCCCAGACATCACATTTAGAGGATTGGATTTCTGCATAAGAATTTTGGGGGAATACATTCAGATTGCCTGCAGCCATATCCCTGTGGCATCTGTTCCCATTAGATCTTGGAAGTATTGAAAACCCTATCAGGGTCGCTATGAGTCAGACTCAACTCGATGGCCCTTAACAACAGCAACAACAAGCAGGGTCAGGCCTGGTTAGTACTTGGATGGGAGAGTGCCTAGGAAAACCCAGTGTTGTAAGCTTGGGAGAAGGACCCAGCAATCCATTCCCCCCCCAAAATCAGCCATTGAATACCCTATGAGTAGCAGAGAAGCATTAACAATACTGTTTCACCTGTTGTATATAGAGTCTCTATGAGTTGGACACTGACTCAAGGGCACCTAACAACAACAACATTCAGAACCTAGCACCATAAGATGCTCCCATTGTTCTCATGTGCGCACCATTTTTTTTTTTTGCCTGCAATCAGAAATTCATCCACTAAATCATGCAATTAGAGTTTAAGTCTCTAATTTTCATATTTTTTTTCGGGTTTAATTTTGACAATTATCAGCCGGGTGTGACGGTGCACACCTGCAGTCTCAACAACTTGGAAGATGGAGACAGGAGAATCACAAGATCATGGCTAGAGGCAGCCTAGGTAACTTAGCAAGACCCTGTCTCAAGATTAAAATAAAATAAAATAAAAAGGGACTTGTAGTTCAGCTTTATGGTAGAATGCTTGCAAAGTATGCACAAGGGCCTGAGTTCAGCTCCTCAGTACTGCAAAATAAATAAGCAAATAAATAAACCAACATCAAGCACCAGAAAAAGAACCTCTTAGTATAAAATTTGTGAACATACATTTTCATTCTTCACTCACTTCTGTTTCTCCTTCTTCATATTCAGTTCTGTCTTCCAAAATTTAAAGGTTATTCTCTTGTCTATTTTCTGTGTATAGATAGGCTAAACTGATAACAATGTTTATATCTTTGTCCTTTGGGTCATTACTTTCCTTATAGAAGCAATGTGATAACTCTCATTATTCTAGACATCAGTATAAAATTCATATCAAGGTAAGTAGAAATGACATTTGTTCCACCTTGTGGTGATTGAAAACATTAATATATCATATCTTCTGTCATAAGAGCTTACAGTCTAATTGTAGAAACTTTCAGATACAAAAATAGCTCCAGGAAAAAGCAACTATTCTTCAGAGACATACTATAATTATAAGCAAGGCCCAAGGGATGGCATGGTTCGCTGCATCCAGGGGAATATAGGAAGGGTTGGGCACAGTGGAAGTTCAAGTGTCTCAGAATTTTTACAGGATTTTACCAGAAGGCAAAAGACTATTGGGGAATAGAATGGACAGAACAAGTCCATTCCAACTTTAAGTGCTTTAAGGTAAGAGATAGGTTGGAAGATTTATAAGCTAACCAATGTGACAAGAAAATAAGGCATAATAAATAAATGTCTGCAGTGGAATATTACTCTAGAAGCATACACATTTGGAATTTGGAGACTGACGATTGACAAGAAATGCAAGATGTTTTAGTTCAATCACCTCATGCAATGGATGAAGAAATGAAAGATCACAAACTACATTATTGGCACATGTTTACAACCCAAGCAAAGTCAAAGTTAGAATAACAACATCCACTTCCCAGACAAGGGACCCATCCACACTGTCACCCACAGGCCAGTGGCAAGGGACCAGGAGAGGAATTTTGTCCTGGCTCTGTAATAATCCTTCAAGTAGGTGGAGAAGATGTATCAGACGCTATTTAAACTCCCTGAAATTCTATTCATTAAGTTGGAAAGATCCCACTTTTTGCATTAAATATTTTGATAAAACCAAGAGAAGAGATTTGGCATTAAGCATGGCAGAAGTTGAGAGAGAAGGTGACCCCATAGCTTGGGACATTGGCAAAGCAGCTGGGCTTGGAGGATGTCACATGGCAGAATCTTGGCAGCAGAAGAACAGTAACTGTAAGCATGCCAGACCAAAACAAACTGAAGGGCTGATTCCTAAGGAGAGCATCATTCCCTCCGCACGTTTGCCTAAACCTAATGCTAGCCATTTCCTAGCAAACATCATCCTCATTGTCAGGCATTTATCATTATTAAGAATGATGATTTAACATTACCCAGAACTAAAGAAGGACTTTGTTTCTATCAACTTATTATTTCTGAACATCTTCATCTTTAGCCTCACAACTTGTAGGTTTTAAAAAAAGGTTCAGAAATTATGTATTTTCACATCTATTTTGGGGAGTGACAGACAATATTCTATGTGTATTGCTAGCTACAAACATAGTTACTGTACATTTAAAATAACTTCACAAGAAACGACATCTTGGGCTTTGTTTCTGTAGCACTGAAACAGAAACATAAAATAATCCTGAAGACCAATAGAATCTGCAGCCTTGCTGACCATGCTCTACCTTTTCTTCTTATGTGACTTCTGAGCCTCAGTTTTGTCACTGACAAAATGGGGATAATCATGGTACCTGTATCATAAGCTTGATGCAAGTACCAACAAAACAGTAAGTTCTTAAAGAATACTGCCTAATACACACTTTCACTGGGATAGGAAGCAGGTAAATCTAAAGAGAATAAGAACTGTGGTTCTCTCCAAGGAGTAATTCTATACCACAGAAAGAATATCAATACATAAACTCTAGAGTAAGCAATTACATTTTTAATTTCACAGATCAATATATACTAGTAGCATATTTTGTTCATTTATAGAGTCAAGCAATCATTTATATTACATATTTCTTCATATAAAGCATTGTAAAACAGACATTTGTTTTTGTTGTTTGGTGCCATCGAGTTGGTATCTGACTCATAGCAACCCTATGTACAACAGGGAAACACTATTGTTAGTGCTTCTCTGCTATACATAGGGTTTTCAATGGCTGATTGTTTTTCGGCTGTGGGTTGCTGGGTCCTTCTCCCAACCCTGCAGCACTTGGTGGTCCCACGAGGTCTTCCATCCAAGTACTAACCAGGCCCGACCCTCCTTAGCTTCCACAATTTGACAGGATCAAACGCCACAGTGGTTCTGCTGCAGGCAATACAGGTATTTACATCTCGTTCAATCGTGAAACATCCCAAATTAAGAAAAGCCCTAGAGGTTCTCTATTTTTTGATGTGTAGATGAAATGTGTTCATTAATTTACTCTCTCATTCTATGCTTATCAACTGCCCTAGCTCTGCCTGGACTTACTGCTCAAGCGGTCTCATCCCTTAGTCATGGAACTGGTTGTACACTGCAGTCTATGAGTCCCTCCAGAGGTAACTGCCCAAACTTCTAAAGGAAGACAAAACTGCTTTAGTCAGATTCTTCAGAACTATCATTGTTTCAAAGATTTTGTCACATGATTCACTGCCAATAAACATATTAAAGAAATACCACTGTGTTGGTCCCCGGTGAGTATGCATTAGACTTTCTTTTATTACTTACATATACCCCAGAGGTTCTAATACCTGTCCAAAGATATAGTTCATGTATCCACAATGAAGCTCAAGGTTTTGTTAAGTGTCCTGATGTGGGGGTTCTTATTAAAAATTCTGCCTTCTCTTCTCAATAATAAGAGTATAGACTGTTTCTAATTGTTTGTAACATTTACTTTATTTTTTATGAAGTATTGTTTTAATTGTTCATATTTATGGGGTTTGTTGTTACTAGGTGCCATCAAGTCAGATCTGACTTATAGGGATCCTATGTACAACAGAACAAAATACTACCCAACACTATGCCATGCAAAAGGTCTTTTTTCTGCTTTAGACCACTGTTGCAACCCCTATGTTTCTTCTCATTTTGAGTCCTGCCACATTGGCAAAAGGAGCTCCCAGGGGCTTTACTACATTCCTGTCATTACACTTAATTCTACTTTGAGGAGCCAACTCTTCCCCAGTCATTTCTTGAATACCTTCCAGCCTGATGGACTCATTTTCTGGCACTATATTTGACAGTGCTTCTCTGCTATTCATAGGGTTCATATTTCAATTCATGTATACAATTTATAGTGATAAAATCAAGGTAATTAGCATTTCTATCTGCTTATCACAGTCTTGTATTAAAGATACAATGCTTTGTCATTTTATTTTTAGGGAAAATATAATTAAAGACATGACTATTAGTTTCATTGTTTTTATACAATTATTATAACATGCTCTATGTTTTCTACTTTATAACAGGTTATTCAGCATTTGTCTTCCTAAAACACACCAAGAAGACATGCACGGTCGCACACTTCTGTAATCCTAGCACTTAAGAGGCTGAGGCATGAGAAGCAAGAGTTTGAGGCCAGCCTGGACTACATAAAGACTCCTTGTCTTGAAAAAATCAAATCCCCAAAAATCAGGGTTTGATTACCTATATATTACTTAGTTCAAAGCATCATATCAATAAGAGCCTCATGTCCAATTCAGTTAAGTACAAGCATAGAAAAGAAATTATGTTAATATTGACAAAAAATTAAAAAGATGGGTCCAGCACTGAGAGGAAAGAGTATGCATAACACAGTTTGAGCGTGTGAGAACAGAGCAGAGAGCCTGAGACTGAGGCCTTATGGCAAAAGCTGGTAGGTGCTATGGCAAAGATAAAGGGATAAAAATACCAGAAATTTGACCAAATAGAAAGTAAGTTCAATTTGCTATTCAAAATATATGGTTTATATACTTATTGCATTACTTCATAATTGCCTGACTTTGGGCAATTCATTTTATTCATTAAAATTGAATTAACAGTGACTCAATTTCTGGGATATTGTGGAAATATGGGATTTTTAAAGGCAGCTTCATAGAAGTGTAATACTGAAAATAAAATTCAACTTTTTTTCTTTCTTACCTTTTTTTTTTTTTTTTTTTTTTTTTTTTTTTTTTTTTTTGTGGCACTGGCAGGTTAAATCCAGGACCTTGCACCTACTTTGCAAGTGCTCTACCACTGAGCTGCACATTTTTACTTTCTATCTTGAGATAAGGGCTGGGATTTAGCTCAGTTGGTAGAGCACTGCGCTGCAGTCTCTGAGGTCTCGAGTTCAATTCCCAGCGCCGCAAAAATGGGAGAAGGACCTGGCAATCCACTCCCAAGGCAATCCCGAAACAGTCAGCCATTGAAAACCCTATAAGGGTCGCTATGAGTCAGATACTGACTCGATGGCACTTAACAACAACAACAACATCTTGAGATAATGTCTTGCTAAGTCATGTAGGCTGCCTCTGGCCTTGGACTTGTGACCCTAATCCCTCTGCCTCCTGAGTTGCTGAGATTGCAGATGTGCACCACTGCATGCAGCAAATTTACCAACTATCACTGTATAATTTGATGAGTCTTAACGAATATACTTTGCCATACAAACAACACATTTTCATCACCCCAAGGTTTTGTTTTAACCCTTTCCCCTAGATCACTTTCCACACTCTCAAGTGTCCACTGATCAAATTTCTTTCTCTACTGCTCTGTCTATTCTAGAATTTTATTTAAATGGAATCATATAGTATATAATTTATGGTGTCTGTCTTCTATCATTGGATGTGCAAATGTTTTTGAGATTATGGCTGTGTCAGTGATTTCTTTATATACTTATCCATATGTTAAGTTTTTTGTTTGGCTTTGTTGCGATGTTGTTGTTTATTGCTAAGTATTCTAGTTATGGATAGAACACATTTGTTTATCTAATAGTTCTTGAAAGCTGTGGAGAGCATTTCCAGCTTGAAACTATCATAAATGAAGCTGCTATGGGCATTTGGTTATGTGTCTTCCTTTGGACATATTTTCATTTCTCTCAGTTAAACAACTTTAAGTAGTGATGCAAAATGTCCTGAGAACTGTCTTATTAACAACTGCCAAGTTGTTTGCCAAAGCAGATCTACCATTTTGAATTTCTCCTCTCAATGTGTGAGCTGTTTAGTTGCTCATATTCTCAACAATGTTTGATTAAAAAATATAAATTACTTCTTCTGGGAGAGTAGTGATATCAAACTATAGTTTTCAACTTCATTTCATGAGAGATGTTGAGGATCATTTCATGTGCTCAGTTGCCATTTGTGGTCCTTAATGTTTAAGAATCTACCATAGCTATTCATAGTAGATATCCAGCAAATATAAGGAAGATCTGATTCTGATGGTACCTGATTTGAAGATATTTGACTTCACAAGAATGCCAACACACTATAAGAAATATTTATGAAGATATGATTGCAATTGCTTCACAGTTATTTAATGCATACAGGTCAGAAATAATTCTACTGTTGCTGATTTAAGCCTAGAATTAAGACATCACTACTTTCACTGTTGTTTAATGAGAAACTCTATAAAAATTTTGTTGGCATTACTCATTGTCATTGGGAATGCAGCAGTACCATACCCAACATTTGCAAAATTTGTTCATGTCCCTTTTTAAAATCATCACTATGTTAAAAGAGAAGCAAAATAATACAGTATTTGATAGTCCACTTGCAAGAGTCAAATAGATATATTTGGAGCTGACACCATCATTACTAACTTTATGACTTAGGCAATTTACATAACCTCTCAAAGCTTCAGATTCTTCATCTTAAGATGAAAAAGCAAATACTTCTTACCTCAGAGGGCTCTTGTGAAGATGAAAGAGGTGGCATCATGACACGCTCAGGATGTTGGTTGACACATGGCAAGTGCATAAAACAGTTTGTCTGATTTTTTTGATAATTATTTTCAGGTTCAATGAAAATGTGAAATTTAAGTACTAGCATTAATTACTTGTGGATGTGAGCAGGAAAGCAACAAGATAGAAGTGCAGCCCTTCATTTATATTACATTTTTAATCTTCCAAAGATGTCTGGGATTTTACTGTTTCATGACACATAAATTAGCTTATTTCAATCTTCTCTCCTGTCATATCACAAATGAGCTGTGGTGCCCCTTCTCAACGCATTGGGTCAGTGGCCTCAATAATTCATCTGAATTCTTTTTCCTTCTTTCTGTACTGCATATACTCACATCATTTGCTTTCTACTCCACAAAGCAGGAAAGGGAAGAGCAAAAATGAATGCCATTTTCTAATACCCCATAGCTCTTCTAGATTTTTGTCTAACTTCTGTGGGGTGAAAGGAATTGCTTCTTGGAGATCATTATCGGTGCACTCAGATCTTAGAACAAAGGAGGCCAATGGGCTCCTGATGTCAGTGCAGGCTTTGAACTGGTGCTATACCAACTGGAAGGGCTGAGTATGGGGACAGCTGGAACATCAGACTTGAGTGCTGGTGTCCTGAGCAGTAACTTGGACAAAGAGTCTTAATGAGCAAGGTTTATGGATTACGATTAAAGATGAGATTCAAGAGGCATCTCATAATAAGACACCTAAAGAAGTTATTTAATCTGGACACTTTTTAAGTGAATAAAACAATTTATGGAGCATGTTAAAAGATGTATATATACACATGTGTATATATACACATGTAGCAATATATAACAATATTATTTGTATACGTATTACACATATATAATATACATCCATAATGATTTCTAACAATGTATTTTGCATGTATATGTATGTGTGTGTATAAATATATGTATGTGTGTATATATATGTGTGTGTGTGTATATATACATATGGAGTTGCTGGCCATGGTCGAGCACTCCCATAATCAATGAGCTGTGGAGAATGAGGCAGGAGGATCTTGATCTTGAGGACAGTCTGGGCAACACTTTTCACCTGCAGTGTGCCACTGTGGCATCAGATCCTGTCAGCTCCCGAAAGCTAAGTGGGGTCAGGCCTAGTTAGTACTTGGATGGGAGACCTCCTGGGAACACCAAGTGCTATAGGCTTGGGAGAAGTACCCTACAACCCATTCCCCAAAACCAATCTGCCATTGATAATCCTAGGAATAGCAGAGAAGCACAACAATAGTGTTTCCTCTGTTGCCCATAGAGTGTCTATGAGTCAGGCACCAACTCCATGGCACCTAACAACAACAACATATTATGTGTCTGATATTAAACACTAATTCCACATTCTCTAGTATTGATGTAATCTTTAGCTAAGTGTGATGAGGGATTTGGGTCCAGACCATTCCTCTTCTATTTTCATCTTCTGGCTCTGGGCCACTCTGATCTCCTATATTCTTCATTGATTTCTTCTCCTCCCTTGGTGATCAAACACTTTCTCAGCTCAGAGCAAATACATTATTGCAAGAGTTATCAGGCTCCATAGTTAAAACCTTTCCAAGTGAAATTTTGAAAGCACACAGCCTTCATCAGCAGTATTTGCAATGCATAGCACTGTTTATTTCTCTTTCCTTTTGCATGAATATCTTTAAATATGGCCACTGCTGGGGATGTTTTGTAAATGCCCTCAGGAAAAATGTCTGGCTCAACATTTCTGTGAATTCCTGTCTGCAGCTGAAATGGTCCAATTTTTAGAGCTTCACAGCTTTAGGCAAGCAAAGGAAAATTTCCAAACTAACTCTCTCTTTGACTGCTCTATCCAAATAACTGTAAGCAGTTATTATTCTTTTTTTTTTAAATGAGGGTTTCCTATTAATCTTTCCTCTTGCACCTAACCAAAGTACTGGGGACGCTGAAATTGTTCATAGCCAATTGCCCAAGGCCTATCCAAACACAGTAGTTTCTTATATTCAAATTGTCAAGGAACTTTGCTCTTTTCACAGTTTTTGTTGTTATTTTGCTTTTCCTTTTGGTTTTTTGCCCTCCCCTGACCGTATACAAAAGAAGAAAGATCTGCAAGCTTCTGTCCTAATGTCTGCCACCATAACCTTACAGAATGATTTTATTGGCTGTACTCACCCAGGTCTCCGGTTGGGCACCTCCTTGGGTTTCCTGCCTACCTACTTCCACTTAAGTTGTTTAGAAAGACTGTGCTAATGCTAATGCAAAAAAAAAAAAAAAAAAGGAAAATGTTAAAAAAAAAAAGAGCAAATAAAGCTGGATTTGGCCCAGTGTAAATGACAGCGAATGATAAATCACAAACCAAGGATAATTTGAATCTATTTTCTCCTCTAGCAGCTTGTTTTTCCAGTGTGTAAGGAAACAAACATTTAAAGCAAATGTGGTTCAGCTAACGTGACATTGATTTTCTTGTGGTCATAAAAACTAGAGCATTTCACCTTTGTATTTAGAAATCTACAGTAAATTTCGAAAATAAATAGTTGAAAATCCTCATCAAGCAAAACCTCAACCAAGGCAACTTCCCATGATTGGCGCTGACCGTGTTGGTCAGGCCCTCACAGTGGAGTCTACCATGAATCCAAGGCCCATTGATTTAATCCTTTTCTGGCAGGGCTTTAACTGAAATTTAATTATGTTGCTTTTTGTGTGCAACCTTCCCCCAAGGTTTCCGTGATATTAGAATGCCTCCTTTAAGTGTTATGAAAAGAGCATTAGAGGGCTTTTCCTCTGATCATTTCATAACATAACATAGCAGCTCCTTCTGCCAGCAAGCCCACACAACTGTTCTCAATAAATGAAACAGTTTTTACTTTTTTCCCATTTTATAAAGTGTAGATTAAACACTAATTAGTCGGAGCTAAGTTTCACCATTTTCGTTTTACAGCCATCTTTTTACAGTGAGTTCTCAAACAACACATATAAGGCCTCACGATGTGTGAACAATGGCACAGTCTTATGCTCAATAAAGGGTAAGGATGCTTGGGTTAGTCAGTCTTAAACTGCTTTGCAATGATTTCATGCTGAGCAATTACTTCTACATTCCCTAAAAGGTGGAAGTTTTTAAGACATAGGGGAGTGTGTCTTTTTATAGCTAGAAAAATCTTATTAAATGGATATGGCTTTCTGGGTTTCTTTCCTTTTTCTTCTCCGAACTCATAAAGTAGAACGTGGCCAAACCAAATATGTACCAACCACAGTAGCTTCCACATCTTATGATGACCGGTGTCAATTCTTGTCATTTTTGTTTACTATTATTGGCTTGTCACAGGCTCCATATCTCCAAAAGTAATTGAAAATGAAAACAAACTTTTGTATGTGTCCTTTTTCTCCCCAGCAATGTGTCAGCCTGGGAAAATGCTCTCTTTGAAAAGAAAGCAGAGCTGACATATAATTGTTGCCTTTACCCCAGCTGTTACTGACATTACAAGCTGAACCTTCCTTGGAGACACAAAACCAATTTTGATGTGACACTCTGAAAAGTTACCACTGGTACTCTACAAATAGTTCAAGGTCACAGAAATCTCACCCTGGACTCTTTCAGGTAAATCTCCGGAGGACTTCTCTTTCTTGGGGAAAGCTGTGTTTTTATTGATTTTGCAAATTGTAGACTTAAAGTCTAACAAAGGAAAAGCTATCAAGAGATAAAAAAAATAGCTAAGTACAAAATCAATGCTTTTGCATTGAGATTTTAGGAAGCAACTCTGTACAAGTTTTATCATGAAAAAGAAGTTAAAAAATTTATGTTTAACTTTTTGCACGTGGGAATAGAAAATCCCATGGTGGAACATTTTATTAATGGAATATTTGGTAAAAGGTTTAATTGTTATTACTTAAATATAAGCCATTTTCTTCACTCAGAAATCGTAAGGTAATTCAGAGTATCTTATCCATTATTTGGATATTTTAATTGGTGAGTTAATGTTCTCTTTCTCAAAACTTCCCTTATTCCATCAGCAATGTATTACCTAATGATATTTTAATCAAAGCTAGTTTTTGAGTTGTCCTCAGATGAGAAGCTAGTAGTGTATCTGTTGTCTTGCTTATCAGCAATTTCTGAGTTAACCTAATCTGCTCTCATTTCTTTCTTGTCTTTGAATTCCCTAGTCAAGGCTAAAATAAATATCTTTTTAGTTGCTAAGGAGTTAAATTGGCCAATCATTTACAGAAATATAACATTATTAACATAACAAAGGATCAAGATCTCACTGGTCTTATTTTGCATCTGAGTTTGCTGACTAAGCTAGAGGAGGCAATGAGCAAAATGGATCATCTGACCCAAATACAGTCCTGGCCTCATGCCCCTGCTGTATCCCTATTACTGTCCTCCCTTTGTTCTCTCCTTTCCATACACAAGGAAATTTGTACCTAGCTTCGTGGATTGAGTTGAGAAACATCAATTTCTGAATAAAATACTACTAGGATAAAGTCTTCATTTGGGAAATAATGGTTTCTTATTTATGTTCTTTTCTACGGTCATTTTTTAAAACAATATTCTCATTATTTGAGAGGGTTGAGGCAAAAAGCAATACATTCAATTTGTAAAGTATAAGATAAACTTTTAGCACAATTCTAATTATACTAATGGTTCATTATCACCTATGTGATGTGCATTATCCAAGTTCTCTTTTTACATATATTTATTTCTAATCCTCATTGAAATCTGGAAAAGTATTCTATCTCCAAGTGCACAAGTAAAGAAACTGCTCCCCTGAAGAGTAAGGTAGTGGGCTGGGGCTATAGCCCAGTGGTAAAGCATTTACTTAACAGCATGTGCAAGGCCCTGGGTTCAATCGCTAGCACTGAATCAAAAAAGGAGGAGGTGGTGGAGGAGAAGGAGGAGGAAAAAGGAGAAAGAGGAGGGGAAGGAGGAAGAAGAGAAGGAGAGTAAGGTAGCAGGGATCATATGGATTATAAATGAAAGAAATGGAATTTGGACTGTACTTTGATGAAGCTAAAAGTCTATATTCACTACCTTAGACCTTATTACTCTACAAAGCAATGTGACAATTGTACAGATAACTGTCTTGTTGGGCAGTGTATGATTATATTCATTTGATAATAAATAATTCTACTAAAAATCACATGTGTACCTCTGATATCAGAGAAATATTTTAGAGAAAGTATTAGATTTATTATAATTCTTCAAGTAAAGACAAGAGGTAGACAGATGAACATGAAGAGAAATAAACAAATAAATTCAAGTGAATGGGACAATGGAAGATAAACACAATCTGGAGCTTATTTTGTTACTTGTGGCCAATAGCTTGCCATCTCCTTGGTTTAAAGTACAGTATGACCTGTCAGCTCAAAACATGACATACAGGGTTGGGGTGTGGCATTCAAAGCCTAGGAATCAATTCCCAGCATTATAGAAAAAGAAAAACAGAAAACATATGACATTTGTTTGTGTGAGTCCGGCTTATTTCACTAAACATGATGATTTCCAGCTCCATCTATTTCCTGCAAACAACATGGTTTTGTCCTTTAGGGTTGGATAAAAAATTCCATTGTGTATGTATACCATGTTTTCTTTATCTACTCATCTGTTAATGGACACCAAGGCTGATTCTGTAACTTGGCTATTGTGAACAGTACCTCTGTGTAAAAGTACCAACTGAGTAAAAGGACTGCTGCTCTCCTTATCTTTGCCAACATTTGCTGTTCTTTTGCTTTCATAATGTTTTGTTTTCATAATGTCATAGCCATTATGACAGAGGTGAGATAGAATCCCAATGTAGTTTTTTGTTTTACCTGTTTGTTTTTGTTTTTGAGATAAGGTTTTTATATTTAGCCCAGATTGGCCTCAAACTTGCGATCCTCCTACTTCAGCCTCCTAAATGTGGTTACAGGCATGTGCCACCATGCCTGGCTCACAATGGTTTTGATTTGTATTTCCCTGTTGAATAAAGACATTAAGCATTTTTTCATGTACTTATTGGCCATTTGTACTTCATTTGAAAGGAGTCTATTCAGTTCATTTTTTCACCTACCACTAGATTTTTTGGTCTTTTGGAGTTTAATATTTTTAGTTTTAATTTTGGATTTAATCTCTTGTTGGAAGAATAGCTGGAAAATTTTTTCTCTTATTCTGCAAGCTGTTTCTGCACTCTGTTAATAGTATTTTTTTTTTTGCTGAGCAGAGCACTTAGTTTGATGCAATCCTATTTGCCAATTCTTGCTATTATTTCTTGAGCTATTAGAGTCCTATTCAGAAAGTTATTGTGTATGCCTACATCTTGAAAGATTTCCCCTATGTTCACAAGGTTCACAATTACAAATATTGAATGTTTTCTCTCATATGTGGAAATCATGGGGGGCTATGAAAATAAGAGAGGGAAGAAAGGGTAATAGAGGAGGTGAAAATGATCAAGGTACATTATGTGTGTATGGAAATGCCATAACAAAATCCATTACTTTGCATTACCTTGTACAATTAATATGTGCCAAAAAGAAAAAGAAAGAGCACAATAGTAGCAATAACAAGAACAACAACAAAAATTCTGGGGCTGGGAATGTAGTACAGTGATAGAGCACTTGCCTAGCATAGATGATGCCCTGAGTTTAATCTCCAGGACAGAAAGAGGAACGAGAGCGAGAGCGAGAGCGAGAGCACTTTCTTCCTCTCTTCCCTATATAGATATGTTCATGCAGCCCAATGTAAAGGGTGAAATATACAGTTATGTTCTTTGCCAGATGAAAACATTTTATGGAAATTGATTATCAAGAAAATTGATTCTAAAGCATTTTCACTTGTCCTAGCTTTCTTATATTCTAAATAGTATTATCTTTGAACAGTGCAACTCCTAGTGACCCTATATACAACAGAAAGAAACAATCCCTGACATTGTAACATGCCTGACACTATTGTCAATGCTTCTCTGCTATTCACAGGGTTTTCAATGAATGATTGTTTTGGGATCTTTTCGGGAGTGAGCTGCCAGGTCCTTCTCCTGTTTTTGCAGTGCTGAGGATTGAACCTAGTGCCTCAGTGTGCAGAACAAGCACTCTATCAATTGAGATAAACTCATGCTGTATATGAACACCAAGGTATATGATTATGATATTACTGTTAGGAATAACGGCCTGCAGCCATACCACTATGGTGTCCCATCCCATGAGATCTCGAAGGTAAGCAGGGTCGGACATGGTTAGTCCTTGGGTGGGAGACTACCTGGGAACACCAGGTGCTGTAGGGTTGGGAGAAGGACCCAGCAACCCACTCCCAAGAATCAATCCACCATTGAAAACCCTATGAATAGCAGAGAAGCACTGACAATACTGTTTCACCTGTTGTACATAGGGTCACTATGAGTCAGATACCAACTAGAGAGCACTTAACAACAACATTAGGTATTATTGTTCCTGTGAATGTCTTTCTTCCTTTCTAAACAACAAGAGATATTGTCTGTCATTTTTCATCTTATGAACAATTCACCTGTGTTAATAGTTCTGTTATTTCAAAAAATGATTCAACTTTGTTTTTTTTTTCACTCTTTTAAATAAGGTGCATTGAATTTCACCCTTTAAGAAGAAAGAAAGAAAGAAAGAAAGAAAGAGAGAGAGAGAGAGAGAAAGAAAAAGAGAAAGAAAGGAAGAAAAAGAAAGGAAAAAGAGAAAAGAATATCTACTTAGTTAATTAGGTTGTCATAATTTTATTGTCATGTTAGAAGGTTGAGCTATTATATATTTTTTTGCAGTTCTGGACAGGGGTTAAACCCAGGGCCTTGTGTATGACAGGCAAGCATTCTAAGCTCTGAGCTGCACCCCAATCCCTTTTTTAAATTTTTTATTTTGAGACAAATTCTCATTAAATTGCACAGGCTGCCCTGAGAGTCCAACTCACCATACTCTTGCCTCAGCCTCATGAGTCATTGGGATTATAGGTGTGTACCACAGCACCTGGTTGAATTTTTTTTTAAACAGAAGGATCCTTAAGGTTATCATTTTGGATAAGAAGAATTAGAGCATGATAAAGGTTAATATTCCAAGAGAGCAAAGATACACAGGGCAAGAAGTTTGAGTTGTCACAATGTTACAGTGTAGGTAATCTACAAAATGCCCCTGACCAAACATGTTCAGTTGTAGAAAGTTAAAAAAAAAGGAAATAGCAATGGGCTGAAGAAACTTGATACTGACAATAATAAAATAGGTAATTTGGATGGGGATATGATTTTCATTGGTGAATTCAATGTCTATGTCTCTGATAAAATTTAGAATATTGTTTGTCCTCCTTTGGCCTCTTAATATATGCAATCAATTTCATTACATAATAACTAATAAGAGAATCCTACACCAGAAATGAAACAATACAGTGGAAAAACATGAAGTGCTTGTTAGCTGGAAGTTTTAATATCAAATCTAGCTAAACAACTTAGAGAAGATGGCCCTAATCCAGCCATAATTTCTTCATGTTGAGAAAAGGATCTGATATACAGTGTATGTTCATTCTAAGAGTCAAAGAGGAAAGACAAATAACACAGCCTGATTCTTGATAAGAAAAGTATTGAACTCATATTAAACTTCCTCTCTCCTTGTGGAAATGTGAAGGTCACATTTTAATTTTGATCTGAGGCCCACAAACTTTTCATAAAGATAACATAGGAAATATTTTAGACGTTGGTATCAAATACAATCTCTTCTGTAACTACTCCACTCTTCTGTCCTACTGTAAATGCAGCCATAGACAATTTTTACACAAATAAGGCTACGTTCCCATAAAACTTCATCCTAAACAAGCAACAAGGTGGATGGCGCCTGTAGGTGAGTTTTTTGTCAACTCAACTTAATGATAAAATTTCTGAGGCAATTGTTTTTACATGTAATTTGATCATGGCTAATGGAATGATGGTGTAAGAAGCCAAGTAAAAGCATGGTATAATTTGGACATTCTACTTCTTCATCGTTTGTTGCAGGATATTAAATAATGCACTTACCATGATTTTGTCTCATCCATTTTCCTGCAAATGGCATAATTTCATTCTTCTTTATGGCAGAGTAAAACCCTATCGTGTGTGTATATCACATTATTTTATCCATTCATCTGTTATTGGGCATGTAGGTTGCTTCCATCATTTACATATCCTGAATGGTGCTGCAATAAACATAGGTCTGCAGGTATCTCTGTAGTAAGCATGCTTCATAATAAGCTGATTTAAGTTCTTTTGGATGTAAACCCAGAAGGTTGTAGCTGGATCACACAAAAGCTCCATTTTTAGTCTTCAGGGAGCCTCCATGGTGATTTCCATAGTGGTTAGACTAATTTTGATTCCCCCCAGCAGTGAATAATTGTTTCTTGTACCCTACAGCCTCAATGGCATTCACTGTTATTTGTTTTCTTGATAATAGCCATTCTGACTGGAGTGAGATGGAATCTAAGTGTGGCTATGATTTGCATTTCCCTGAGGGCTAAGAATGTTGAATGATTTTTTTGCATGTATTTATTAGCCATTTGTACTTTTTCATTTGAAAGATGTTTATTTTCATTACCTATGAAGCAATCTCAAAACAATCAGCCATTGACAACCCTATGAGGATCGTTGTTATGAGTTGGACCCAGCTCCATGGCACCTAACAACAACAACAACAACAACATATGTTGATTGGATTATTTGCTCTTTTGTTATTATTCTCTTTTTAGCTCTTCATATATTCAGATATTAATCCTCTGATCAATATTGGCAAAGGGTTTTTCTCACTGTATATGCTGTCTCTTGACTCTTTTTGTTTTTATCACTATACAGAGACCTTTTAATTTAATGCAGTCCATTTGCCAATTCTTGCTCTTATTTTCTGAGCTATTAGAGTCCAATTCAGAAGGTTTTTGCTTATGTCTAGATGATGAAATAAGGCAGATTCACACAGACAAATGTCACTTCTTTTCTTTCGTATTTGAAAGCGAGGAGGAAAAAAACAAGGACTTAAAACTATAAAAGGAAATACTAGGAATTTAGAAGGGGAATGGGAAAAGGGTAGGAGGGTTAATAGAATAACGGGGCGGGGGGTGAATCAACTCAAAGGACATTACGCACATATACAGAAATGTTACACTGAAACCCCTTAAAAACACAAAATAAAATAAATTAAAATATATATTCCTACAAAAATAGAAAATTATTTCACCCATTTAAAAACAAACAGAAAGAAACACAAAACAAAAACACCTGTCTTAACCTTACCTGTATCACTACTTACCCACCCCATTACTTGATTTCCCTTTAGAACCTGTCTCAACATCACTCTACCTATCATCTCTTATGTCTAACCACATTATACTAAAGAAGTTCTTAAACTGAAGGTTGCTAATGGCACTCCACTTCACTGAATGTAGTATTCATTTTTCAGTCACCATTTTGCTGTGAGAACAACCCAACATCCTGCAGATTTACCAATGTGAACTGGATTTTTGTTTATATTTTTTAAAATTAAGGTAAACAGAAGAATTCCTATACTCCAGGTGGGGTCTCTTAGATCGCTATATGGTGCACCCAGCTCTGCAATCATCATCTATGTAGTTGCCTTTGACATAAACATAAAATGAACTTATTATCACTTTCAGAAATAGTTAAATGTAAAAGGTACACATTAAACATTGCTTGTCCTTTTGCTTTCTTTGGCTCCATCCAGATAGAGATTAACTAAAAAAAATTTTTTTAACTAATAACATTTTAAAGATAGAATGCAGAGTGCTAGAACAGCAAATTCCTTTTGATCTCAGCAGTCAGGAGAGATGCATTTAATGCTGATCCAGGCTGGCCAGCCTTAGTACCAGTCAGTTCATAAATCTGGCAGGTCCATAAAACCACAGGGTCTCTGTCAGTGGGGGCAAGAAGGAAAATGACAGGGGGTTAGGAATTAGATATTCATGAGATATGTTTAGAAAATAGTGCTAAACAGTTTTTCAGTAAAATATATTGAGAGTCTGAATGTTCTATAGGTTTACATCCATAATTTTTGTTATGTTGCATTATTGGTAATGCTTACTTATTGTTGGTAAATTTTTTAATAAAGCTTTTCAGCAGTAGTGAATACAACCCAAATAAAATAGTAGGATTTAGAAAATCATCTGCATTCAAGCTGTAGTGTTTGAGATGGTTGTTGATGAACTATAATTTTTACAAAATGTTCCCACTTACCATCCTTCATGACTGCTGTGTTGATGCCACTTACCATATAAAAACCAAGAGTCATAAACCAAACAAAAGAGTCAATATCCAATTCAAAGGTTTGTATTTATTTTAGAAGAAGAATGCCAAAAGAGAACAATCTGGCACATGAAGCAGAGATGTGTTTACCTGTAAGAGTGACTGGTCATTAAGGTCCAATCACTGTTGTTCTAGCTTAATTTTCTTGATTTACAATTCTAGACTGTATTAGCTTGTTACAGATGCCATAACACACAGATTGGATGACTTAAACTTGTTGTTGTTGTTAGGTACTGTCGAGTCGGTATCCAACTCATAGTGACCCTGATAGGGTTTTCAATGGCTGACTGTTTCGGGATTGCCTTGGGAGTGGATTGCCAGGCCCTTCTCCCATTTTTGTGGTGCTGGGGATTGAACTGAGGACCTCAGAGACTGCAGCAGAGTGCTCTACCAACTGAGCTAAATCCCAGCCCTAGAGAATCGTATTTTCACACCATTCTGGACGCTCCAGATCCGTCCTCTATGGTTGTGGCTTGGTGTCTTTATGAGGCATTTTTCCTTGGCTTGGTAGTGTTTGCCACCTTGCTGTATCCTTCAATGATCTTTCTTCCGTGTGTGCTTTCCTGCCATCTCTTTGTGTGTTCAACTTTCCTGTTCTTATAAATAGATTTCATGCAAATAGAATGCAAATAATGAAAAGATAAGATATCAAGTCAGGTAAATGGAGGTAAAATTTGAGTAAACTACTCCATCATCAGTTTTTGCTCTATATCAAATATTCCTATCAACATATAAACCTGCAACAGACAGATGGGATTAGGTGCAGTCTTATCCATTTTGTGCTTCTATAACAGAAACAAACAAACAGCAACAACAACAGGTAATTTTTAAAGAATAGATTGTTTTCTTTTATAGTTCTGGTGGTAGGGAATCCTCAGATCAGGGTGCTAGCCTCTGGGAAAGATCTTTTGGTGGTGTCCTAACTTTGCAGAAGGCAGAAGGTCCCCAGGGGAGGAAGGCTTTTTCTTCACATGACAAAGGAACAGAAGAGAGTAAACTTGCTTCTTAAAGCCCTTTGTTTGGTAAAATGCCTGAGGGATGAGCCCTGGTAACCTACTCACCTCCCCTTAGGTCCCAGCTCCCCAGACCATTGCATTGGGGATTAAGTTTCCAACACACTAATTTTGGGGAACACATTCATGCTGTAGCAGTCCCAGCCTGGCAGGTGCTTTTAACTTTATTCACCTCTTTAAAGGGTCTACCTCCAAATACAGGCACTTTCTGAGGTGCTGGGTTATATTGCTTCAACATATGGATGAGGGGGCACAAAATTTATAATTTTCTTGTGCCTACATATGAAGTAAAGTGATTCATACTTAAAAGTTGACTATAGAAGAACTTTACAAACAGTTAAATGATGTCAGCTTTCTATACAGCCATCAGTTTCTTCAAACTTACAATTAACTAAATACTAATACTTGTTTATTTTTATCCAACTTATGAAAAAAAGGACAAAAATAATACCATAGTGGAAGAAAAGTCTTCAGGAGAGTTCCAATCGCATATGGCTAAGAAATTTATTAACTTATATGAAAAAATGTTAAGAAAATTGTTTATACTTGTATTTATCTTTATTTCTTTATTGCAGCACTAGGGGGTTGAATGCAGGACCTCACATGTGTTAGTGAAGTGCTTTCCCACTAACCTGCACCCCAACCCATTTTTTAAAATTTTTTATTTTGAGACAGGGTCTTGTCAAATTGTATAGGCTGCCTCTAGCCTTGAACTCCTAATCCTCCAACTCTGCCTCCCAAGTCTCTGGGATTCCAGGTGTGTGCACAGCACCAGGCCCTATATTATTTTTAATAACAAATTTATCAACATAAGCAACCTTTCAAATGTGCACAGAAAAGAAGTAAAGTCAGACATTCAAAAAACTATTGGTTATGAAAATCACACTGACATAAAATGTTATGCTATGTTCAGAGTACAGTGAGAATTTTGAAATAGACGCACACCAGGTGTCCCAAATGGAGAAGTGACTGGAAATGTAGATTGAGGATAGATTACAAACATTTAGACAACAGGAATTGTGTTTAGAATTTTCAAGTCCAAGAAAATAGCAGGACCTCTGATGGGCATTAGTACTGATGGCCAAATATTCCTGGTTCAGCCTCTGGGTGGCAAGTAATAATCCAAGTCTGCCCTTCCTCGAAGTTAGATGTGGCCACCGAACCTGCTTTGACCAAAGAATGAAAGAAAAATGTCAAGAGCTTTGGGCAGAAGCTCTGAGAGCCATGGTGGGGTCCCATGTTCTCTTTCTCTCTCCCAGGCAATCATGGAGTCTTGAAGGGAGAAGAAAACTCCACTGAGCAGAGTCCCTAGTGAGATCCACCATGCTACCCAATCCTGCTTCAGTTGGTGGCACAAGACAGAAGCAAACTATTGTGGTTTTAGTCCGCTGAGCTGTTTTAGTCTGAGCTGCCCATCTCCCAGGGATTTTTTTTAAATCATAGCATAGCTTATCCAATTCTGACCAATACAAATGTCTTTAAACAACAATTAGTTAATTATTCAAGCAATTATTTGTTGTTGTTACGTGCCATGGAGTCAGGTCCGAATCATAGTGACACTCATAGGGTTTTCAATGGCTGATTGTTTTGAGATTGTCTTTGGGATTGGATTACCACGTTCTTCTCCCATTTTTGTGGTGCTAGGGATTGAACTCGGGTCCTCAGAGAGTGCAGAGCAGGTGCTCTACCAACTGAGCTAAACCTCAGCCCTATGCAATTATTTAGTGCCTCTCTAACTCATGATCTAGAATTTCTGCATTAAAATTTCTATATTACAATTAGTTAATATTTTCAAAACTATATTTATAATAAAAAATAAAAAGAAAGGAAAACACCAGATTCTTGATGATCTGAATTCCCTGATCCAAGCATTACATCAAATAAGCTGAATTTGGTCTAAATAAAGCAATAAACTATAGTATTGCTTCAGTCTACACAATTATATTAAAAACAATGTATGAGGAAGTTATTTAATTTTTACTTCTCTAGAAGTGAAAAATATCATTCATATCTTTCTTTGTTCATTCCATTAAGTTAAATCCTTTTACACAGTTACAGTTCATAAAAAATTAAAATATTTGTATTTGCTGGTACATATGATTTTATCATAAAATAGACTTTTGTTGTGATTAACATTTTTTTCTAGTACTTGGAGTTGAATGCAGGGTCTTGGACATACTTTTGAAAGTGCTCTTACCACTAGACTGCACCCCATTTTTTATTTTGAGTCAAAGTCTCCGTAAATTATACAGTTTTCCTCTGGCCTGGAACTTGAGATCCTCCTACCTCTGCCTCCCAAGTGAGTCCCTGAGATTACAGGCACACACCACCACACTTGTCCTGATTAACATCTTAGTACAAAAAAAAAAAATTAGTCCATTGTTTCTTGTGACAGAGGAATTTTCCAAGAACTTAAAAGGTTACCCAAGTGCTTAATAGCTTAATGAGAGGTGCTAAGAAACAGTAGACATATAAAAGATTCTTTTATTCCCTTATAGTATGAAAAGCAATAGTGCTCCAGAAATTGTATACACTGGAAATCTAATTCCCTTATGTTTGCATTTTTGAAGTTTCAGCAATTGAGGAGAAAAAAATCTAGAACAACAAATTAAGTTACATTCACACTGATTAGTATGGGCAGATGCAATTCCAGTCTCTCTTTCTATCAACAATACCAGAGGTCACATCTCAGAGGAAAATGGAAATCTCTGTGTTTTAACCTAACACATTCCAGTTGGTTCCTGAACATGATTTAACTAAGTAGTTATGAGTATGACATAGTTAATTTGCCAAACACAATAGTTTATTCCATAACATTATTCTTCTGGGAAAATCTTCTCACCTGTTTCCTCAAGTAATCATTATAAGACTTAGGTATAATTAAAGTTTTAGACTATATTCAACTCTTTAGAATGGCAAAGCATCCAATAAAGTATACTTATATAATTTTTCATTATAATGTTATAATGAAAAAAGCACAAAAAGAACATGTGCATTTTTAGGGTATATTTGTTTAATATTATGCTGAAATAGACTTTGGTGGCTAAAAGCCATAGACATTATTCACAGCTAAAGATAGGCATTATGTCATAAATTATTAGGACAAAATAGAATCTCCCAAACATTGTCTGTGGGACTCTACACAAACTTAATCCCTTTTCAATTTTGTTTCATACCATTTCCCCCTCATTTATTTTTATTAATCCACATTGGCTCTTTCCACTTCCTTTAGATATCAATGTTCATTCCCACCTGGGAGCCTTTCTAGTTTCTATTGACTTGAATCTTCTCATGAAATTCTGAGCTCCAATATCACCTTGAAGATGTTTTCTTTACCTCCCTATTAGAGGTAACTCTCTTTTTTGTCACGTTCACTCTCATATGAGGATACTGTTTTCCCTTTATCAGTCATCACTATCTTATATTATCATATTTATTTTTAATAGCTCAGTTTTCATCAGCCCTACTAAAATAATAAATGTTAACAAAATCAGGACTTTCCCCTGTCTCACCAATATTCTATCTTTATATTCTACTTACTTTTGTCAAAAGAAAGAAAACTTTTTTCCTTTTCATTTCTATGAATTCAACTTTTAGCAATTCCTAGACATTTTATAGGCTGAGATTTAGCTCAGTTGGTAGAATGCCATTCTGCAGTCTGTGAGGTCCAGTGTTTGATTCCTAGCACTGCAAAAATGGGAGAAGGACATGGCAATCTACTCCGGAGGCAATCCCAAAACAATCAGCCATTGAAAATCCTATGAGGGTCGCTAAGAGTTGGACCCGACTCAATGGCACTTAACAAGAACAAGATATTTTATACTTCCTTATTTTTTACATTGAAAGTATTTATTTCAAGATTCTATTACTTAATTTCTGGAAAGAAGTTTATACATACATATATATATATATATATACATATATATACATACATATATGTACATATATAATATTATGCTACAAGGTTAAAAAAGAAATGATTTGTGAATTGTTCATCTTTGCAGTATTGAGATTATCAAGATAATTTGCTACATAGATCTTTGACTTTTGTACTGACCATTTTTATGTGTTTATTATCTTCATGCTGAAAATTCTAGATGAAAATACTGAAAAAGAAAGGTGGCTTTGTTATGTCTTAATAGATGTTCTTAATGAATTATTAAAAGATTCAACATTTGACCAATGTTGATAAATTTTTTTACTGTTGTACTAACTGCTCAGACTATTCTGAAGGATGCCAAGGGCAATTAAATTCTATTTGTGCTCACTATGCTTAATTGGCAAAAACTGACATCTATGCAGAACTAATATAAGCATATTCCTTACCCATCTACTATTTGTGAAGCTTAACAAGTGGTAATTTTATATTAATTGTTTTACTTTTCATGTGTTATTAAGGCAGTAAAAGTAGACATAAAGGACATAAAATCTTTAGAGAAGGAATAATTTCCCTTATTCCCATAGTTAAATATTTGGTAATGTTTTCTCTTGGTATTATATTTGAACTGCAAAATTCAAGTAAGTTTTTGTTTTGTCTTTATTTTTATCTTAAGACAGGGTCTCACTAAGTTACAAAGGCTGCATCTGCTCTGAAACTAGTGATCCTCCTGTCTCCACCTCCTGAGTCTCTGGGATTACAGGTGTGCACTACCCCACTTGGCAAAAATAGGTTTTGAGAGATGGAGGATAGAAAGACAACACCTATGAAAGAAATGCCGCAGATACATTTGTAGGATTATTCTAGAAGGATGAGAAATCCAGTTTCTCTAAAACATGAGTGGTATGCAAAATAATGATAGAGTTAAGGGAGTTTGAAACAAGTTCCTGGAGAAAAGTAAATACTGAGCAATAGTGCTTCTAATTTTATTTTTCAGCACCATGGGGAACTCTAGAAAGACTCTGACAGGGAGACTATTGTATCAGTTTAATGTTTTTAAATTAATAAATGTGTTTTCAGTAGATAAACTAATATAGGAAATAACAGTTCAGATAAATGAATACTCTCCAATCCTGGGAAAACCAATTTAAACATACAATGAGAATTTGAAAAATAACTATATGTAATAGTAAATATTATTAACAGACTGTTGGAAAGAGAAGGAGGAGGAACTGAGGGATCGAATCAGGAGAGTTGTCTTATTCATATTTGGACTACGGAATTATAGCAGTTGGTACAATGAGAAAAGAAAAGATACAAAACCTACTTTTTAGTATATATCCCTAAGGGAAAGAGAGGCAAAAGGAAATAAACTTGTTACAAAGTTTTGTCTCAGAGGAGAATAATAGTAACAGTTTCTAAAAATTCAGGAAGCTCAGGCTTGGCCATGGATACCATCAGCACTCAGTGGTGTGCCGGAAGTGAATGCAAGGCAACCCTGGAAACACAAGCTGATGATTGACCCAAGTGCCAACTGAGGAGCAGGTTGTTCAGCGCCATTTCTCCAATCACAGCAGGACTTTATCCAATGGATAAGGATAGGTAAGAAGGAGATTCCATATCTGAAGAAGTAAAATGTGGACGCCTTTTCCCAGACATAGACTGGTCTAGTGTAGAATATTAAACCCTGCAAAGAAACGCTGTTCTGGATAGACAAACTAGGAAGACAGTAGAGATTTAGTCAAACCAGAAACTGACTTCAGAGGATTGAGCTAAGCCCAGGGAGTAAGCATAGTGCTGAAGGTTGTACCATGGGTAGGTGCCTGAGAGGGGTCTGCTTTGCTAGTAAACTGGGAAATTTGCTAATGCAAACCATAGCCTAGAAATATAGGCTCCCTTCCTGATCTAGCGTTTGTCAGAAATTGTGGACTTAATGGCTTATATTCAAGCCCTGCCAGATTATGTGTATGGAACAGTTGAAATTTATCCTAACTCTATAGGAAATGCTTTAAGAACTAGAATTGGTAGATGAATATTTGTGAATGATTAATGTAGAAAAATGTGGAAACAGAAAATGCAGGTAGAAAAGAAGTGGCAAGGAACTGGGAAGACATGAACAATGGGAATAGTCAAATGGATGGAAGTTTAGAATGAGGATGACCAAGAAAATAAGGTCAGCTCAATGAGGTCATAAACTTAGTTGACAGAAAGAATAATCAGAAGTAAGTGGCCAGCAGGGAGAATTGGTTTGATGTTGAAATGTAGTAAGTTAAATAATCAATAGATGAATTGAAGTATGGTTTTGACTTTAAACACATCATTGTAACTATAAAGATGGGTCATAACTAAAGATAAAGTTATACAGACATAAAATTACAAAAAGATAGAGCATACAGGAAGAATTGATTGGGGAGGGAAGTTACAGAATAGCATTAGAGTTTAAGAAAAGTAAGGGTAAAGCTAAGTTGGTAGAGTGCAGCTCTGCACTCTCTGAGGTCCTGGGTTCGAGCCTCAGTACCACAAAAATAAGAGAAGGACCTGGCAACCCACTCCCAAACACAATCCTCAAACAATCAGCCATTGAAAATATGAATAGCAAAAAAGCACTGGCATAGTGCTGGACATGACACAGTGTTGGAGAGTGTTTTGTTCTGTTGTACATGGGGTCACTATGAGTAGGACCCAACTCAATGGCACCTAACAACAAACAGGTATTTGAGGTGAGAAGAAGGAATTTTAAATAGTTTTCCCTGGAGGGAATGTATTTTTTTATTTGTTTAAGTATGGGACAAGGAGGAAATTCTCCTAAGGGTTTTGGACCCAAGTTAGATATTTGTTCTTTGAAGAAGTCACTTTGAAGAATTTGATAGGAAATTAATAAGTAATATGTGTGAATACAAAATGGCACTAATAAATTTACTATACTTTTTCTTAAGCAGTTTGATATGTGTATATTTCCTTTATATGAAATTTTAATTTTAAAATGTTTTACAATTCAAGTGAAGTAAAATATATATACTTTTTAAAAATCTAATGGAAGAGGGGAACTGGGGTTTAGATCATTTGGTATAGCACTGCCCCACACTTTCTAAGGATCTGAGTTTGATTCCCTAGCACCACAAAAATGGGAGAAGGATGTGGCAGTCCACTCTCAAAAACAACAACAAAAAAAATCCCCCCAAAATCAGCCATGAAAACCTGACAAAAGTGGCTATGAGTAGGAATTATTGGACAGCACCTAATAAAAACAAATAAAAGGGAGGTCATTAATAAAGAGCTTGAGTAACAATTAATAATTAACAACTCTTAGTTTTGATCCTCAAAGGACTAGATAGATAGATGACAGATGGATAGACAGACAGACAGACAGATATTTCTTTGAAACAGAGTCTCCCTAGACAGCCCACGCTGGCCTCAAACTTGTGATCTTCCTGTTACAATTTTCCTAGTGTAGGATTAAAAGAATGCACCACCACACACAGCTCAAATGTTTTTAACTAATTATGAAATACTCAAAACTTTTAAAAACCATTTTCTGTAAATGTAATGTGGATTTATAATATTACCCTTTCACTTAAACTTCTCCTCTTTCTAACTTGGTCATATAAATTATTATAGTTCAACTGCTACTCAGATTGAGAAATTCAAAACTCATACTTTAATTTTTATTTCTTGCTCCTATAAGAAGTTGTTGCTGTTAGGTGCCATTGAGTTGAGTCCGATTCATAGCAGCCCTATGTATAGCAGATGGAACACTACCTGACACAGTAAAGATAAAAAAATGACCACTTTAACAGGAGATGCCAATACTTGTCTTGACTTCTCATCCTTTCCTTTCTCTTTCAATCTCTATAAAATGTACATGTGCATTTTATATTGATAAAGCTTCAAATATTTATGTTCTCTAATCTCAAGCAGTGTGTAAGATGTCTGTTGTTCATTCTAAAAGGAATAGTAATTTTTTAGAAGTTTAAAATATGAAAAACTGAACACTATAAATCCAAGTCTTACTTTTCAGTTTGTGATATCTAGATATATACTCTTGGATATTTTGATCATAATTCTTTCAATGTAATTTCTGCTATGCTGAATGGTTCAAGTTATTTTGAGTCTCAAATAACATTTAATGAGTTAGTTACAATTAAGGAACATTTTAGGGTCTTCTAAAATCATAACATTTTTTAGAACTGTTTTTCCTGGAGTTTACGATTGTTTTTTGATTATCTATTAGTATTTATAATTAATTCACTTTTTTATTTTTATGTCTGTGTTATCTATATTTTAAATTTATACTAAGCAGCTTTCTTCTCATTATCAGCTTTTCCTGGAAACCACTGCCCTTTTTCTCTAAGCTAGAAAATAAGATGTTGTTTGGGAATCTACCCTTAATGCTGTCTTGAGTCAACAGATTTTCTTTTGTTACTCCTCCACCCATTTTGTTGGAGTGTAACCTCAGGTAACTTTCTAAGCCAGGACAAATAGGAAAAAAATTTCTGCATCATTGAATTTCTTAAAATATCTACATGTCACCATTAATCTTGGTTAATAATTTGAATCGCATTGTCCTTTTATAGAAAATATTTTCTTTATGACTTAGAAAATATTGTCATTGCACATATCTAATTTAATCCTTCTTACAGCAAAAGAAAATTGAAACCCTAAAATATACCTGAACTAAGACATAGACATATATAGCTCTTCATAGAATACAAATACTTTAAATGCAAAATTGGATTTATCTATTTTAGGTGCATCACAGCAGCAGTTTGCTTCTTTTCTGTTCTTTCCTGAATGTTCATCTACTTCTTCTTAGCAATTCTATACTGCCCTGGTTTGTTTACTTGTTTTTTTTTTGTTTGTTTGTTTGCTTTATTTTTTTCTGTTTTGGCAACTGGCACAGTATTAACAGTTATGAGTCACTAGTTTCATATCCATGAAGAGTCCACTTCCTCATATAATGTGGATTTTGGTTAATATCGGACATGTAAACAAAAAGATTCTATATAAAAATTCAATTTTATGTCAAACCAAAATGCAATATACTTCTACCTTACATGGTGTGACTTGGAGCACATTTTGAAAGTACAGGAAAAAATTATGATATAGTAACCTTTAACTACACTCCCATTGTTGTTGTTGTTGTTAGGTGCCGTCAAGTCCGACTCATAGAGACTCTCAAATGGTTTTCAATGGCTGACTGTTTCGTGATTGCCTCAGGAGTGGATTGCCAGGTCCTTCTCCCATTTTTGTGGTGCTGGGAATCGAACTCAGGACCTCAGAGACTGCAGAGCAGTGCTCTACCAACTGAACTAAATCCCACACTCCCATTAGTGAGTTTTAAAATGATCTAGTCAAATATATTTTGGAATAAGTGATATATTTCAGGACCTTACTATATGTTTTGTGTTATACAGTTTGTATATTTACCCCACATATCAGAAAAGGAGGAAATAAGCAATGACTTACAATATTGTAAGTTTATTCAGTTCCTTTAAAATTTTCCTCAGTGATGATATTTCTAGGAAGCAATAATTCTGCCTAGGAACAATCATAACTAGTTGCTGACCTAGGTATGGCTCGTGGTTTTGCTTTTGCATCTTAGAAAAAATTCTGACTGTGATGGAAAGGGAAGAGTTTTCCCTGCCAGTCCCTAGAAGAAATATGGATGTACCAACCACAGGAGGAAGTGGGCTGTGAGAGGGGAAGACCTGTGACACGACACGGAAGGGAAGCCACAGAGGGCAAGGATTTGGAGATTTGCGTGAAAGTCATTTATTTTTGGCTTTGCGCCATCTTTAAAATCTTTCCCCAGGCAACAAACATTAGAAATGTCATTATCATTGCCTGGGTCTTCAGTGCCTGGGACGCGGAGGGCCCCTCTCTGCGGCCTAGGGCTGCCTGTGTGGCCTCCTCCAGCCACAGTGGGCTCGGTTTCCAATAAAAGTCAAAAGGTTAATCTGAGACTTGGGGTTTCTCTTCCCCATAGGTACTAATTCTTACACTAAATTGTGTTTTTCTATTATCCATCTTCCTCATTAGTGTTCTTTGCCTTAAAACCTTTCAAATAATTGCTTTTGGGGACTAATGTTTTGCAAAGAGATTGGGTCATTCATGCCGTGACATTCTCTGCTGTGGATCCCCTGGTGCCATCAGTCAGAGCGAGCTCTGTGTTCCTTTTGTCAGAGTCCTCAGGGGTGAACTCTGTGAGATGTCAGTCAAATAGCCAGCAATGACTTGTGTGTACCTAATGTTTTATGAATGGGAAACTTCCTTTTGTTTGTTTACTTAATTTTGCTAGTGGTTTCTTGACAAATGCTGTCATTGAAGCATCGTCTTTACTTTTAAAGTACCTTTTTTATCAGAGCACTATAAAGAAACAAAAACCAAGAATATAAAAAAATTTATACATATTTCACTTAAAGAAAATAGTCTCTTTTTTAACATACAAATCTGTAATCATAAAAAACTGATGTACTTACAATATAAATAATACAATCTTTTACTCAAGATTTCTTTTTGTATGTTTTATTTTCCATATTGTTTGATTGTGTCTTAGAAAGATCATACAGAAGAAAAATGTGTAGAACTTCAGGAGAGAAAGGAGATTCTTTTTCTCCAAAAGAAAGCAAAAAGAAAGCACACCATTTCTAACATTTGTATGATATTTACTTTTGTCTAATAGATGCTGCCATGTGTCATGTTTTGGGCATGTGTCAGTCAGATCAGCAAGTCCAAAGTCATTCTAGTTGTTTGTGTTAGACAGATTTTATGTAGGCAATCAAAGACTGCAAAGTAATTGGAAGAGTTGGAGAAGGGAAGACCAGGCTACTGCTTTCAAGAATCGGAGAATTTTAAGCATCATGGGGAGCTGGCATTTGATGACTCCAAGTGTCTGCATTACCACCAAAGTGGGCCAGGAGGAAGCGGAGGTCAAAGTAAGTATCACCCATGAGATGATCTAGGCCACTTGACTGGAGCCTCATCATCACCGTCTGGCAGTGTTAGTATGTGAGTTTCAGGGTCTCCAATAGAAATTGCCCATTGTTAGATGCCCTCCAGTCAGTGTCTGACTCATAGCCACCCTGACTACAACAGGTGAACCACTATTGTCAGTGCTGCTCTGCTGTTCATAGGGTTTTCAATGGCAGATTATTTGGGGGAGTGGGTTGCTGCATCCTTCTCCCAAGCCTACAGCACCTGGTGTTCCCAGGCAGTCTCCCATTCAAGGACTAACCAGGCCCAACTCTGCTTAGCTTCCGAGATCTTACAGGATTGGATGCCACAGTGCTAAGTCTGCAGGCAAACAAATACATACACAACCATATATAGTAAATGTGTATGTATGTGTACATACATACCATATAATATATATAAATATGAAGAGGCAGAGACAGCACTTAATGAGGTTTTCCACAGTGTAATGCATATATTATATCTTATCAAACCATTACCAGAATCCTCATATCATAGATTAATCAACATTCAGAATAGGCAATTTGTCACTGCTCCTATGCCTAATAAATACCAAGTTGGGATTTGAACTCAGTTCTGGCTAATTCCAAAGGGTATTCTTTTAATCCGTGATATCTACATAGGCACTTTAAGTGATGTGGAAAATGATTGATTAGATTGAAAGAACCAGTACTCTTCTATACATTTTTATATTTAAATATTAGGAAAATGCTTTGTTTACATTTGATATGCAGATTTCCATGAGGGCTCAAACTTCTTCCAAGTAATACCTTCATGTTAAACAAAATATCAAAGGGAGAAGTGGAAGTTCAGAGATATTGACAGATTTACCCATTTTCTTCTAGGCTTTTCTGGGTATAACTGGTATAAAGTTATCAAAAATAAGACTATTTGAGTAAAAATACAATATTACAATATTAAACCTTTAAATACTTTTGAATCAAATGTGTAAATTTTATGCAGTCACTAAGAAATTCATAGGTAAATAAATTAATGGCTTTTAATTTAAGACTGAATTTCATAAATGTCCAGGGTAGACTAAGATGAGGAACCTAGGTGCAATAGAGAAAATAGCTACTAGAAGATTGAAAAGTAATTAAAACCAAGTCGATTGGAGAGTGGCATTAGACCCTGAGAACTATCCTGTAGAGGGTGTGATCCTAGGGCTTATTATTATTATTATCATTATCATTATTATTATTATTTTGTTCTACCTTCTGTCCTGACATTGACCTAAGGAGAAATCTCCAGCAGATCTTCATGGGCAGCAAACTGTCCATCAGTGTCCTGTCTTCCTGGGCAGAGTGCTGAGAGCAGAGGCCACAATGAGGAAGACGGTATGAGGGGATTCCTTTCTCTTCTTTCTCTCTTCTTTTGTTCTTATAATTGTGGGGTTTAGCTCAGTTGGTAGAGTGCTTTTTCTGCACTCTCTGAGGCCCTGAGTTCCATCCCCAGTTCAATCCCCAGTTCAATCCCCTTCCATAGCAATCCCAAAACCATCAGCCATTGAAAACCCTATGAAGAGCAGAGAAGCACTGACATAGTGCCGCCTTGGCCCAAGGTCAGGGAGTGTTTCCTTCTATTGTACATAGGTTCACTGTGAGTCAGACCTGACTTGACAGCTCCTAACAACAACATCAACATAAGTTACTGATTAGGAACAAGGAACATAAATTCTTAGACAGCACTTGAAATTTTTGTGCGTAGCCAAGAAAGACCTCATGGATAAAGTGCTTTCTATTTTTTAAATGTAATACCCAAAAATTGTGTGGGAATTGCCCATCGCCATTCCTGCAGCTGAAGAAGCCCCAGACAGAGGGAAAGCAAGGAAAAGGTCCCAAGTCATTGGAAACAGGGAGGAAAATAGAAGAACAAAGGGATAGTGGAGATGAGATGAGAGGAGAAGAGGAGTGGGCACAGATCAAGAAGGGCAGGGAGTCTCCAGCCAGTATTCAGAAGGCACTGAGGAGAGACATGCCATGTAGCTAAAGTTTTCTGATATTTTCTTCAGTACTGGCGGGTTGAACACAGGGCTTCTCACATGCTAGGCAGGTCCTCTACCATGGAGCCACACTCCCACAATGTTTTTTATTTTTATTTTGAGAGAGGGTCTTACTATGTCCTGCAGACTCCTTCTGGCCTCGAACCTGCAATCCTCCTGCCACAGCCTCCATAATCATTGGGATCACAGGCATGTGCTGTGATGCTTGGCTCCATTTAGCTAATGCTGCAATTGAAGCATCTGGTCAGGATTTGGAGGATGGGCCAACGGTGGACAAGGACTGCAGCAACGAACTCAGGTGGCTACTTTAAATATTTCAGGTGAGAAAGACAGCAGGCTGCTCTGGGTGATGGCAGCGTGGCTGCTATGTAAAGTACTTCAAAGGGAGCTCAACAGCTTTCCCAAGACTGTTTTTAGGGTAGGACACAAAGAGAAATATCAAAGATGACTCCCAAGTTTCTGAAAGCCTAGAAAACTGGAGCAGATGACAACTGCAGAAACCAATTTTTTGATATGAAAGGACATTAAGAACTCAGTTTTTGGCAAGGTAAGCTCGAGAAGACTAGTAGCTGTCAAAGCAGGTGTGTCAATCCACCATTAGGGAGTGTGAACTTCAAGGGAGAGGCCCGGAGTTAACGTGAACACACACCGCACATGTGTGCACACACAGACACAGATTTGGGAGATATTCAGAACCTTCTGGATAGGAGATACTCTCATCACCCTGTCCATTTCAATGGACGATGTGACATCACAGAAGACAAATTTGGGAAGAGATAATGGAACTACGTCACATGAGCTGCTATGGGTGGTTGCCACATATCCCTGGCAGTTGTAGAAATGTAATTGTTAAAGATTGCTAATGATAAGAAGATATTAAGATACTGAGCTGCAGAGAACTAAAATATTAAGGGATCAGTGTCATGAGGAAGCAGGCTGGGATTTAGCTCAGTTGGTAGAGGGCCACTCTGCAGTCTCTGAGGTCCTGGGTTGGATTCCCAGCACCGCAAAATGGGAGAAAGGCCTGGCAATCCACTCTCGGGGCAATCCTGAAACAATCAGCCATTGAAAACCCTCTGAGGGTCACTATGAGTCAGACACTACTGGATGGCACCTGACAACAACAACAGTGAGGAAGACTAAAGACCAGGCAGCAGCCACCAAAAGAGGATGAAATTCAGGAGAAACAGTATCATCAAACCCTGTGCAGAGAGTGTGTTACAGAGAATCAAGTGGTCAGCCTTGCTCAGGGATGAGACAGGTCTGGTTGAATAGGAACTAGAAAGGCCATCAATGTAGCAGCGTGAGTAACAGTTGGGCAGATAAGGTGAGTGGAAGGGCTGAAATGCAAGCCTGCCTGGAGTGGTAGCAAGAGAAATCTAGAAGAGATTTGGAGTCAAGAAAAGTTCCAGTATGATTGATATAACAAGGAGGTTAACGGGGCAGATGATGAAGGAGAATTGGAACTGAGAGGCTACTGAGGATGTCTGCCAACAAGAAAATACAATGCGTGAATGAACAAATGAAGAGTGAGTCTTCCAAGCCAGGTGCTGTGGTGTGAGGTTCTAATTCCATCGACTCAGGATGCTAAGGCAGGATTGGGAGTTGGAAGCCAGAGGCAGCCTTGTGTCACTTAGTGAAACACTGTCTCAAATGGAAAGGGGTTTAGGGGTGCTGTGTAGTGGTGGAAAACTTGCCTCACCTGTGTGGGTCCTAGGTTCAACCCCCAGTACTGCAAAGACAAAAATGAAGAGTGAGGCTTCCAATTTAGTTAGATTGAACAGACCATAATTATCAAACCAAACCAGATTATTTTAGTCAAATGTAGTGAAAGACATCCTTGGTAGATAAGTTTGAAAACAAGCATGATGATTTTAGCAAATGAAGTCCTCAGAGAACTTTTTAAATTTTTATATTGTCACATATTTAAAAACTATGACAATGAAACAAAGTATGTCAATAAACTGAAATTAAACTTCACAAGTGTGTGACCCTATTATAAAAACAGTAACTTTATTTACTTAATTACCTTGTTTTCCCTAAAATGTTAATATTACTGAGTTGTTAGGTTCCATCAAGTTGGTATCCAACTCATAGCGACCCTACATACAACAGGCTAAACACTGTCATCAGCACTTCTCTGCTATTCATATGGTTTTCAATGGCAGATTGATTTGGGGGAGTGGGTTGCTGGTTCCTTCTCCCAAGCTTACAGTATCTGGTGTTCCCAGGTGGTCTCCCATCCAAGTACTAACCAGGCCCAACCATGCTTAGCTTCCAAGATCTTACTGGATTGGATGTCACAATGCTACGGCTGCAGGGAATATTATTGAGAGGATATAATATTTACCAACAAGTGGGGATATTCTTATATAAAAAGTAAACAAAATAATTTTAAAGTGATGGTTATTTTATATTTAATTGTCATTCAAAATGATATAATTTTTGCACATTGTAACTACATTAGTTCATGTACAAGATAAGCTGTTGAAAATGAATAGGTGACAGAAAGAGATGCTGATAGATAGACAGATGGATAGAGTTACGGCATGTGAATATTTGTGTCTCTCCAAAATTCATCCATAAAACCTAGCCCCACAGGGCTGATATTAATAGGTGGGCCTTTAGCAAAAGATGAGGTCATAAGTCCTCTGCCCTCATGAATGGGATTAGTGCCCTTGTAAAAGGCTTGAGGAAGCCCTGTGTCCCTTTGCCATGTGAGGATATAGGGAGGCCACCGTTATCAGCAACCAGACACTGAATCTTCCAGTCCCTTGCCTTTGGACTTCCCAGCTGGCAGAATTGTGAAAAATAAATTTATATCATTTATTAACTACTCAATCTATGATATTTTTGTTATAGCAGTCCACATAGACTGAGTCACATCCTATGTTAGGCACCACCAGCATTGCTGTGGCAAAGAACCGGACAGAAACAAACTCACAGAGGAATGACTTACTGGGGCTCATAGTTAGAACATGTCAGTCCACAATAGTGGGAGGCATGGTGGAGCAGCTGGTGGTGGCCAGGCAGCAGCACCCATGGAAGAGATTCTCAAATCGTGGTGGATCAGGAACAGAGAGACCTTACTGGATCTAGAGGTCTGGGCAAAACCTCCAAAGCCCTGCTCCCAGTGAGCCACTTCTGCAAAGCTAGATCCCAAAATTCCATGGTCTCCACAGAGAGCACCTCCATCTGGGGACCAAACTTTCAAACACATGATCTTTGGGAAACATTTAGATTCAAATCATAACAGACACTGTATGATTTATTTTTCAAGTGTGCCCAGACATATTTTCCTTATAAGGATGTACAGTCAAAATTTTGGAAGAATATTGCTCTTAGTTACTATATAATACAGTCTGTATATATAATACTGCTATTATTAGGAAGAAAATGAAATTGAATAGGGAGAAAGGAAAAGAGCCAAAGTAACATGGATGTCGCACATTAAAATAAAGCAGAACAAAAATGATTGAAACAGTGCCATTGTACACAGTCTTCAATAGAACAGATGTGTTTCCAAGCTCACTATAGCTTCATCTCTATTCACATTCCTCTTCAAGTGAGATATGCTTGGTTGTTTTTCAGCTGCTTTGGAAGACAGACTGTGATTTTTACAAGCCTAAACTAATAGGTATAAAGTCTTTAAAAAAAATCACAGTTTCTATATTTTGTTACTCATGTATATCCTTTCCCTATGCAGGCTCTCTGCCTATGTGGAATTGTTGCAGCACAGGCTGAGGGATCTGCACCACTACCAAAGATTTCATTCAACAGTCTACATGTTAATAGTTAGTAGTTCTACATCTTAGTACCATCAGGAATGGTTATAGAGATATTTATTTCTTTTTATCCAACATACAGACATAAAAGCAATGGCAGTTTCCTTTTTCTTTTTAGTAGAGATAGGTTGAGTTCAGGAAGAAATTAAGAACAACCGGAACATATCTGTGGGTATAAGTAAATATACAATACTTTCCTCTAGGGGAAAATATAAGATGGGAGGAAAAGAAAAAGGAAAAGGCAAGAGCATGGAAATACTAAAAGACGAATTTGTCACCATATTTCATATTATCATATGGTATATTAACACAAATGGTATTTAATTTATTACCCAAAGTTATCAAGATTAATTAATTCACTCATTTATTCAGCTAGCATGGGGTCACTTTGTGTTTGATCCTTTTAGTGGCAATGGGTCTACAATGGTGAGTGGAAGAGCCATGTTCCTTCCCAGGGTGGAATAAACTCACATTGGGAATAGACACTAAACACACAATAATGAATATGAATATTCAGATGGATTGTAAAGGAAAAGAACAGGCTAAAGCAAAGAAAAAGAATGAGGTAAAGAATTTTTTCCATGCCATAATATTTAAGATACTATTTTAGCTGAGGTTGGATGGTAGAAAAATAAGGAAAGATACTGGTTTATTACAATAATTGAATAAAAAATAGTAACTAAAGAAGAGAGGGTGTGGCTGCACCTCAGTGAGCAGGAGAATAGAACAAAACAGATTGAAGAGGAGGGCAGAGGTCAGCTCATGCCAAATTTGGAAGGTCAAATGTATGACAATATTTATAGTGGTTCTTACCATATTTGAGACATTATTCAAATTGCCTATGTAATTAACTTATTTTAATTTATCAAGACACCATCAATAAGAAGTATGTTTTCACTTTAACATTCCTTTTACAAAGATAAGCAATTTAAGGGACAAAGAGATTACATGCTGTCATTCACACAAATGGTGACTGGAAAGAGCCAGCTATATAGCCCAGGCTATCACTCTTTTATAAACAAAATCTTTTTTTATTGAAGGGCTGGAGATTGGTCTCAGTACCTTGTACATGTTGGCAAGGACTACACCACTGAGCTATACCCCCAGCCCTCATACTTTCAATCTTTCTTGTCCTTGCCATTATTATTAGGTGCATTCGAGTCAGTATTCAACTCATAGCAACTCTGCCTACAACAGGTGAAACACTATTGTCAGTGCTTCTCTGCTGTTCATAGGATTTTCAATGGAGGATTGATTTTTGGGAGTGGGTTGCTGGTCCATCTCCCAAATCCTCGCATTTAGGTACTGTGTATTTGCTAAATCTTGAATGGCTAAATCTGACTATCGAGTTCTAAGCAGTGAAGTAATAGTGCACTTTAGCTTTTGAAAACATTTTTTTCTCACTGTTATATAGAAAGTAGATTAAAGCCAGACAAGAATGAATTAAGACACACACACATGCATACACACACACACACACAAAATAAATAAATAAATAAAATAAAGACAGAGAAAGAGAAAGACAGAAAAGTTGGTTGCTCAAAAGAGAGCATTTGTATTAACAACAGAAACATGATTTGGGAAATATTTTGTAGGTAGAATCAGCCCAGCTTGCTAGTGAATTAAATAGGAGAAGGGTCCAGGACAATCCCCAGGTGTCCTCTGAGAACAGCTAGTTGTCTGGATGTGCCCTTTACTGTGCTATGAACACTAGACTAAATGCAAACTCACCACCAGGTTTCACACATATGACCTGAGCAATGACTGCAATATGATATTGTCAGGTAATATTTGAAGAAGCCATTGTATAAGCATGCAATTCAGAAGACGCGTCAGGTATAGGATGTACGTTTCCATGTTAGAACATGGTGGCATTGCAAGAAATAAGACAGAATTTGATGACCTGGAGAGAAGGTATAGAATGAGAATAAACAGAAAGTTGAAAGTCAAGCCCTCACTAACTTCAGGGCTGCAAAATAGTTAAAGAAGTATTTCTGGCCAGACCTTGTCCTCTATTTTCTTTTCTCTCTCAACACTTTTCCTATTTATTCCCTGATTTTTAATCTAGTAATGTGTGCTCCCAGGCTATTCAGGTACTTATAAATCAGTCCTAAAGAACAATGGTCATGGTTGATCAATGTTCCTTAGAAGTTAAATGAAACATTTGAGCAACCACTGAATAATTCCTCCCTACAAGACCTGCAGAGTCCATTCCTCCATGACCTTGGCTTTGCACATCTTCTGCAGGAGAGTCTTTCTCATAAAAAAGGGTCACACCAAAAAACTGTTAAATCAAAGAACATTCTTTTGCTGGCTGTGGTGTTTGTATATACTTTATGATGGAAATTCTGGGACTTTCGGTCTTTAATCTTAGTCTGCCAGCCTGACAACTTTGAAATTGCTGCAGAAAAGTTCACTGGAAGAGATAAATCAGCATATCATCTGCATGAAAAAGACAATGCATCATCATGGTAAATAAGATAATCAAATGAAGCACTGATATTGGGGAAAAGCTTCTAGCAGGCTTAGTAATAAAACCAGGGAATCTAAAATATGTAGGGAAACAAAAACAAAATAACCTTAAAGTAATGTAAAATATCTTCATGAAAGTAACACACACACACACACACACACACACACACATCTATTCATACACTTCAAACATTTCCTGAAGGTTTCAGGACACTTTGAGT
>VMDO01014673.1:0-55876 GCA_007922755.1 Pedetes capensis | reverse complement strand
AAAAAAACATTAAATCTGTGAATGTTAAGCCCTTAGTAAGTTTCCTGTAGAAAGAGCCTTAGAGACTTCTGAGAAATCCATTAAAAAGGCTGAAATCTATGCTCAAATGAAACTCCAATAGCCAGAACTCCGGATACTCTTCCCATATCCCTTCTTGCTCAGCATTTCAGAAACAGATGTCTGGGCAGGGTAGCCTAGAAATTTCTAAGGAGTAATAAAAAATAAATTGATATGTTATACCAGAGAGCCTTATACAGAGGAGGTAGTATGCTTTAAAAACAATTAGGGATAGCTTTGGGAAACTTGTAGCAGGGATGTTATGTTCATGTAGAACAAAGTTCGGCAAAATAAAGCAAAGCAGGCAGATGTTAAAAACTCCCCTTCCTCCTGGACTACCATAGCTGGACAAGTAGGGAACCCAGATATTGCTATCAGGATCCCTGGTTCTACCATATCTGTGAGAGGAGGGCGTGGTGAGTTGTAAAGAGACAAATTCATTAAGTTTTGTCTAACCTAAAGCCAACTTTAATGAAAGCTTACACCCCAGGGTCTCAGATGGGGAATTGTCAGTAGTTTTAAGTGCTTTTTGATTTGATGATAAAAGGAGATTTAGGAGAAAGAATAGGACTCTATGGAACAATGAAACAGAATTTTATGTGAATTTAGACCAGACTTTTCTTTCTCTGAATGTAGAAATAAGTTGCAAGAGACCCTGTCAAAACAAAAGTATAAGGATAATGAAATGAAAAGTATTGCCGGGCACTTTGGTACACTCCTGTAATCCCAGTGACTCAGGAGGTGGAGGCAGGAGGATCACAAGTTCAAGACCATAGGCAGTCTGCTTAATTTAGTGAGACCTTGTCTCAAAAAGCAAAAAAAATGGTCTGAGAGTGCCACTCAGTAGTACAGTACTTGCAAAGCATGCAAGTGCAAGGCCCTAGGTTCAACCCCAGTACCACACAAGAAAGAAAGAAAGAAAGGATGGAAGGAAGGAAGGAAGGAAGGAAGGAAGGATGGAAGGAAGGAAGGAAGAAATAGTGAGCTCTGAAAATGCATCACAGAGAGGACTTTTGAGACATAAAATCCTCCCTGAAGATATAACAGTTAAACTAGGTCCTGAAAGATGAGCAGGAGTAGCCCTTTGCAGGAAGAGTAGGCAGTGGTAATAATGTCCCAGGTAGAGAAAATATCATGTGCAAAAGCCCTAAAATAAGACAAAACAGGATGCAGGTAAGACAAGAAAAAAACTCAGTGATATATGTTAGAGGGAAAAGAGAGGAAGCTAGCAATTGGGACAGCGTCCTGGTAGCAGACATTACAAACCAGTTTAAGACACTTTGATTTTATTCTCAAGACAATAGGAAACCATGAAAATGTGTTAGGTATGAAATTTAAGTTATGCAGTTTTATAATGGTACTCTAACTAAAGAAAGAGGGCAGATTGAAGAGAAACACTACTGGAATCAGGAAAATGAAGCAGGGGCTGCTGCAGAAGTCCAAGTGAGAGATAATGGCCAGGGTAAGGGTGGTGGCAATAGATATCTGAAGGTAATTTATCAACATACTTGACATCTCCTGCTTGAGCAGGCAAATCATATTATCTTCTGAAAAAAAAAAAAAAAAAACTCAAACTCCCACTAATGACTATCAGTCTTTCCAGACTCTTTAAAAACCTAATCATTCTCCTAGTTGTAGAATTTGGAAACCATCAGAAACCTGGGAGATGCCACAGATACTCCCATTTTCCTTATCTTGGCCCTATATTTGGTCCTCTCTGATTTGTTTATAACCCCTATTAACTCTACCTTCAAAACTGATCTTGGATCATTCTTGGTTCAAATTTGGAAAGAGTGTGAAAGAAAGAGTTACATGCAAAAGCTTTATCAGCATATACTCAGGACAATGCCTATAAAGGAACAGCAATGCAGGACGGGAGAGGTTGGACAGTAATGTGCTGCATGGTCCTCAGCAGATTCCACAGGGGTGCTAGAGTTAGAATCATCTTTGGAGTTGTCCCAAATTAAGGCATTGTACTTTGCTGTCATTGACTATTTATGGGGTGTAGTTAACCCAGAGGCATGATCTTGGATGAGGGACCTTTGTTGAGAAAGGACAAGTGTTGGAAGTGCACTATGCTCTGGGTTATTAACAGCCAATGCTCCCAGCAGCTGGAGTTGAGTGCCTCAGTAGATTAGCACAGCATCCACCTCACTGTCTACCTACCACCTCATTTACTTCTACCTACATTACCATCTCTCACCTTGACAATGCAATAGCATCTGGTTTTCTCTGTCTCCACACTTGATGCCCTCAAATTCATTCTCTAGCAAACAACCAGAAAGAACTTTATAAAATTTAAGGCTGATCATGTCAATCTCCAACTTTCAATCACTTCCCACTACGGAGAAAATAAAACTCAAACTCCTACCTCACCTGTCTACTACCTCCTGACATGCCTCTGTACCTTAAAGTCAACTTCCCTCTTACTAAACAACCCCTTCACCTTTCTCTGTATCAGCAAATTCTTTAAGCCCACTTGAATTCTTCCACTATACCATGAGCAGCCTGTGAGAACACTTAGCCTCTACAGCATGCCAAATTATGTCTGCTCTTAGGAGAAAAGCATGAGATTCTGAGACAATATAGAATTTGGAGGAGGGACAAGAAAGTTGGATATAAAAAGAAATATAAGAAGGGAGAACAACAACCTAGAAGGAAAATAAATCCTTGCCTTGTGAAGAGTAAGAAATGAAACCTCAACTCTGCTTTGAGTACTGACCCCAGGGAAAGCAGCCAAGGGACTTCACTAATGATATATACGACCTGTTACAGATGCCTATTTGCCAACATAGGTTAAAAAAGAAGCATAAAATCATCAACATCTCTGTGGTATTGAAATTCTAACAATCCCTCATGCTTCATCTATTCATTGGTTCCAAATGTTTACATTTAATTTCATATCACAAAGCTATAGCAGACTGTGGAAGAGACAGCTGTGTTTATGTCAACTTATAACTAACCTTGCTCTTTTAAGTGTGACATTATGGATAATCTGTGATAAAACTAAAATCACAAATACATGGCTTTCATTATCATGTAAATTTTTGGCTATGGATCTGCCATTCCTACGTGTATTATGGAACTGGGGTTTAGCTCAGCTAGTAGAATGCCACTCCACACTCTCTGTGGACCTGGGTTCAATCCTCAGCACAGCAAAAACAGGAGAAGAATTTGGCAATCAATTCCCAAAGCAATCCCGAAACCATCAACCATTGAAAACCCTATGAGGGTTGTTATGAGTCAGACCTGACTTGATAGCACCTAACAATAACAACAAGAAGTATATAATCTAGACATTGTCTGTGATTCATTAGTGTTTACAATGAACTTCACAGTTAAAATAATGTTCCTCATGAAGTTATCTTTTAAAATAGTTGGTAAGTTCAAAACATTTCATAATATTGACTTGTTTAAACATTTCATGACCACAAAGCCAAGACTGAAGAGGCTCCTCAATGAAACACTGTATATGGGAGAGCCAAGACAATCTCAAATACAAAATCAAAGGAACAAATAGTAAACATGAGGGGAACTTAAGAAAACAATAGGCTAAATAGGTATCAAAAAATAGAAATAAGTATCAAATTGATGCAGAATAATAAATGCCTCTCAATAATTGCTCTCAGTGTAAATGGTCTTAACAACCATTCAAGTGGCATAGACTGGCCACTGGATATAAAACTGGATTTAAAAAAATATAAACTCTCCATATGTGGCATTCAAGAGACTCACCTCATCCGTAAAGACTAGTTAGAGGCTGAAAAATAAAGGCTGGAAAAAATACACCAAGCAAGTGGAAAGGAAAAAAATGGCATGAGTTGTAATACTAATTTCTGACAACTTAGACTTTATTCCCAAACTAATCAGAACAAAGAAGGACCCTACATATTAGTAAAAGGAACAATCAACCAGGAACCCATAATGATACTTAATATCTACTCACTAAAACAGGAGCACCCAGCTTCATTTAAAAAAAAAATTTATGGAGTTAAAGGAATACATCGGGTCATACACAGTAATCTGGAAGATTTCAACACCCCACTTTGGCAAAGAGACAGGTCTTCAAAGCAAAAAAATCAACAATGAAACAAAGGTCTTAAATAGCACCATAGACCAACTAGTCCTTACAGACATCTACAGAATATTACATCCATCTAATGAGGAATACACATTCTTCTCAGCACCACACGGAACTTTTTCTAAGATAGACCACATTTTGGTCCACAAAAATGGCCTCAACAAATACAAAAAATAGAAATCATCCCCTGTACCTGGTCAGGTCACAATGGAATAAAATTAGAACTCAAAAGCAAGAAAAATTTCAGAAATGTTACAAATTCAGGGAGACTAAACAATACACTGCTGAATGATCAATGGGTCACTTAAGAAATCAGAAGCTGGGCGCAGTGACACACACCTGTAACCCCAGTGCTCCAGAGGCAGAGGCAGGAGGATCACAAGTTCAAGACCAGAGGCAGTCTGCATAACTTATCAAGACCCTGTCTCAAAAAAAAGTAAAACAAATGGGCTGGGGGCACCGCTCAGTGGTCCAACACTTGAAGAGCATGTAGGCGCGAGGCCCTGGGTTCAACCCCCAGTACCACAAAAAAAAAAGAAAAAAGAAAAGAAATCAGAGAGAAAATTAAATTTTTTCTGCAATCAAATGAAGATGAAAATACACCCTACCAAAATTTATGGGATACACCAAAGGCACTTCTAAAAGGGAAGTTCATAGCTGTGAGCACCTTCATCAATAAACTAGGCAAGGCCCAATTAAATAACTTAATGACACATTTTAAGGCACTACAAGGCCAACAAGAAGCTAATCCAAAAAGGAGCACTCAGACAGAAATTATCAAGATCAAGGGAGAGACTGGCCAATTAGAATCTAAAGAGACAATTCAAAGAAGTAATGAGACCAAGAGCTGATTCTTCCAAACAGATCAATAATACTTGAAAAAGTATCATCTCTCTTCCTAATGTGAGACTTATGAAATAGCTGAAGTTTGTCTCAGAAACACCAGTCAAATAGAAGTAGTATTAGATTTTTATTTTAAAAAAGTGATATCAGAAAATGGCAAAACTCTATTTGAAAAATTACTATATTACCTTCAAACCTCTGACAGCTCAATGTGTTAAGGTGTTTTCACCAAAACAATGGTTTAATCACTCCATTACTAGCAAAATTGCTATATTAACTGATAAGACTTGTACTGTACTATTCCTTATCCCTGGCAGCAGCACATAGGTCAAACCATGAAAGGGTGACTCCCAAGAACATATATCATAAATCCATGCATAGAAAAACTGGCTTCAGCAGTTCTTGAATTTCTCAGTGACTGTGCTCATCTGTACATTGGGAGACACAATACTGACCTTTTATGTGAAGGCTTTTTGCTGTTAGGTGCCATTGAGTTGGGCCGAACTCATAGCAACCCTCACAGGGTTCTCAATGGCTGATTGTTTTGGGATTGTTTCCAGAGTAGATTTTTAGAGTTTAGGTGAATTTATAAACCAGTACTGCCACTACTATTTCATCCTCCCACATGCACAACTTATGGAATGACTAATACTAGGAACATATTTTGTGAATACCACAAATTACTGTGTTAAAGCAAAGAAAGCCTAGCCTTACTCATGTAGACTGCTTGTGTTTTATATGACTTTCAAATTTAGTTGCCTGAAAAATTATGACTTGAGCATCATTCTACATTTGTTCATTCTTTCATTCATTCATTCATTCAGTTGCATATTGGAATTATGGAAACTAAGGCTCAGAACAATTAAGAACTTGCCCTAGGTCAAAAATGTCCTTATAGGTAAAGTCTGAATAAAGGAAGATCTTTTGACTTTAAGCTCAGTGCCCATTCTCTTCCATCATGACACTGTTAGCTCTGACTATTCAAACGCATAAGATCTCTTATAACAGAAAAGATAATAAACCCTACTAAGTCATCCTTATAAAATATATCCCATATTAGATTTCTCCCCTTCTCTATTTGTTACCTTATTTCCAATTACTATCCTCTCTCCTATACCTCTCCAATAAGCCCCCTAATTCATCTAATTCATCTCTCTGCTTCTACCTTTGTTCCACCCCATAACTCACACAGCAGCAAAAGAGATTTTTTAATTTAAATTAGATTGTGTCACTACCCTGACATAAAGGCTAATGATTTCTCATTGCATTCAAAATAAAATCCAGTTGGGCATGTTGTTACATGCCTGTAATCCCCGCAACTGAGGAGGCAGAGGCAGGAGGTTTGAGGCCAGAGACAGCCTGCATAACCTAGAAAGACCATCTCAAGGTAAAACATAAAGAAGGGGCTGGGGATGCAGCCCAGTAGCAGAACACTTGCAAAGTATATGCAAGGCTCAGAGTTCAACTCACCAGTATCCAAATAAATAAATAAATCCCAACTGTTTACCCTACCTACACGCCCCTGTGTGAGCTGGCTCCTGCCTATTATTGTGAAGTGCTCTATAATCACCATTATTTGCCATGCAGTGACCCTGGCCTTCTTTCTAGCCTCTGAGAAAGCACAGCATGTTTGCATCACAGGGGCTTTGCACATATTTCTGCCAATATCTAAATGCCTTTTCCCCAACTTCCTTCCTTTCTTTTTTCAGTCCTAGGAATTGAATCCAAGGCCCTATACATGTTAATCACATGCTTCCTGGAAGCTACAGGCCCAGTCCCATTTCTCCCCAACTTTCTTCAAGGCTTTCTCTTGCTCATTATTCATATGTTAAGTCCAAAATCACCTCTTCGCTGACATCTTTATCTAAGGGAGTTTCTCCCTCTAATGCCAGATTCTCTTTCTTTATGATATATATTAGTTTTAAAACTCACTGTTAGGCACTTTATCTTTTAGATTACTAGATTATTTTCAGCAAACAGACACTGTTTCCCACACATAACCCTACAGAAGGTATGTACTTTCACCAGCCCATTGGCCTAAGACTAGGTCATATGACTTGCTTTGACCACCGAAACGTGGTTGAAGTGACAGTGACCTTTAAGAGCCATGATAAACCTCATCAACCCTCTTGTGCTCTTAACACCCTCCACCCACTGTGAGAAAAGCTTTCCTGAAAATAAATACTACCTTTTCAGTCAGGGTTCCAGAATGATAAACACATGGCACAGACCAGAATCTACCCACAGCATGGAACAAACTCACCACTGGCAAACCCAGCGTGAGAACAAGAAATAAACATTGTTCTTTTAAGCTACAGATAAGTTGCTGTTCTTTGTTGCCACAACAAAAGTTCAGACCTCCTTTTAGTACATGAATTGTTTGTTTACTTGTTTAATATCTGTCTCCCTGACTGGAATATACAAGGTGTGATCAAAACCCACAGTGAGTGCTACAGCTAAATGCCATCCAATGAAAAGGTACGGGTCTTCATTATGGGAAGTGGCAAGTGCACATCAAATCTTAGCAACATGTATGACAACTTTCACCTTGTTCAATGCAGTCAGGTGTGAGCTACAGTTGAGAGAAGGTGTGTTTTAAAGTGGCCCCAAATCATAGCTCACAAACAATGCTTCTGGGACAACAATTTCTGTCAAATAAACATTACAGTGTGTCCTCTTCTACCTTATTCACACAACCTGGCACCATGTGACTTTTGGCTTTTCCTCAAAGTCAAAATGACCATGAAATGTAAATGTTTTGAATCTTTTCAGGACATTGAGGCCACCACAATAGTACAACTAAAGACACTCACAAAAGAGGACTTCCAGAACTGCTTTAGAAAGTGGCAAGAAAGATGGAATTAGTGTGTTTAAAGCCGGGGGGAGGGGTATTTTGAGGGGAATTAATGGCAAGATATCTTTTAGTGTAACAAATATTTTAAATGTGAACATTTTCTCGATTTTTTCACCCCATCATGTGAGTTCCAAGAGGACTGAGACTTTTTCATATTCATAGCACCTAAAATGGCATCTCCTGAGGTTTAGCTCAGTTGGTAGAGTGCCACACTGCACTCTCTGAGGACCCAAGTTCTATCCCCCGCACCACAAAAAAACGGAGATGGAAGTGGCAATCCCTCCCCAAAACAGTCAGTCATTGAAAACCCTACAAGGGTCAGTATGAGTTGGACCCGACTTGATAACAACCTGACAACCACAACATATACTTTGTACTCAAGAATTACTTGTTACAAATTATCAGCAAGATCTGAATACAATCTGAAATTACATAAAATTTAAAACTCATTGGATAACATGAGACTTTAAGGTATAATATGCAAGCTGGGCATGGTGGTGTACACCTGTAGTACCCGTACTTGAGAGGCTAATGCAGGAGGATTGCTATGAGTTCAAGGTCAACATGGGCTACATAATGAGTTCCAGCCAGCCAGGGCTCCACAGCAAGACCCTGTCTCAAACCAAACAAAGAAACAAAAATATGTAATATTAAAATTAAATATTTAAATACTAGAATAGAGATAATTTCTTAAATTTTTCTATTTGTTGATAGCAGAATTTATTTTTACACTCCTTAAAAACACAATTGAAAATGAAAATAGACAAATTATAAGTATGTTAAGCAGCAAAAAGGATCATGTTGAAATATTTTTCCAAGAGGAACAAAGAAAAGTTTCTGTGTGCTGAAAGTGTTTCCCAGTCAAAGCCTAAAGCTATCATCCTGGCCTCAAACATCTCTTGCATCCAAGACTTCCAACTTCACCCTGGCACGGCTTCTCCTTTCCTGCCTTTGTATTTCAGCTCATCCTCCCCGCGTCTGGAATGCCCTTGCCCAACATCACTACTTTGTGAGATTATTGCAATTCTTCAGATGCCAACCCTTTGTAAAGTCTTTTCTATCTTTGCCATACAGAATTAATCTTCCCCCTGGAGCTTAGGGAAGCTATATGCACCTTCCCATATAACATTTATCACCACCCTGCCTTCTGTCTGGACATTAGGGCCCCTAATAAGCTATGTGAAGATAGGAAACATGTCTTATTCATTGCGCACTGCCCTGGAAATACTATATTTCCAATAAATATCTGTCACTTTGAAAGATGTATTAATATTTTTAAACATTCCTTACCATCATGGTATACATGAAGACTGGAAAAGAAAATAACACACATTACTAACCAAGTTTTCTCATAGTATGAGATTGTTGTTAGGGTAAAAAGGGAGATCAAAACTAAATGTGTCTGGTAAGTTCAACTATGCATAAAGGGACTGAAATTTTCCCTTTATGGCTGACATCCACAGATAAGAATCACCCAAGTTGATTTTGAAATGCTTTTTATGTATGTTTGAACTTTGTCTACATAACATTTATAAAGCGTATCACTTCTTTTATGAAGTGATCAACTTGAGCATGTAGACATTCAAGAAAGGCTGACTTGTGGGAAAAGTAATATGAATGTGCATTATTTGGTCTGATTAGAAAAATATCAAGATGCACTACCCAGGAACTACAATGCATCATTCAAACTTCATCCCTTTCGTGTAATGTTTCCTCTTTTAAAATTTAGACACACTTGAAATAGTCCATAGAGTTAAGTTAAATAACATTTATTCATAAACTAATTGAATAAATTTAATGAAATTTCTTCCTTTCTGGAAGCCAGTAATAAGTGATGGTACTAGAAGAAGGGTAGCTTTAAATTCAGAGGGGAGAAGAAGAAGCTTTGTAACTAATGGAATTGTCTCCCGAGCACAGGGCTCATGGGAGACTCAGCAGACCCTGAATAACAGATGTAGGGTATTAGAAACCTGGGTGGCAGCAAAAAGAAAATAAAGCCAAGATGAAAGAGGAACAAAATAGAAGATACAGGGGTGCTAATGAAACTTCTAAAATATTACCCAATTCCTGGAACAATGTTGCACAGCATCCCAGTTCACATGACGCCAACCAAGTCCTTTCAGTTTAGTATGACTATTTAATTATGTTTGGAACAGAGAGAAAAATCAACACTATTTCCCAAGTGTCTTAACTGCCATTCTCTATGTAAATTCCCGAGGGCTAAGGAATTCCTGTAAGGTAACTCAGAGGCTATATTTATATGATGACAAAAAATATTAAATATACATGGAAAGGCCCCCAGAACAAATGTGTAGATTATCAGTCAAATCTAAAACAAATATTAAGAGTGAAGGTCTGGCATCTCCCAAAAAGATATTAAGATAAACTTCTCCCTAATTTCAATTCAAACATTTGATAACCTGATGTGCTCCAGAAGTGGAATTAGAAACAGAGATAAATGAGATATAATTTCTCTCTTTGAAGAGCTAGCAGTTTAGAAAGAGATACAGAGAATTTCAATAAAAGGTGAAAGGGTTGGCTGGCGAGGCAGAAGGAAGCAGGCCTCAAGGAGAGCAAGCAGGGGACTGAACTGTTTAGAGAATCACCAGGAGTTCTGCCTATACTGTGAAGCAGCCTGGGGTTTAGGCCAGCTGACAGAGTGCCACTCTGCACTCTCTGAGGCCCTGGATCTAATCCCCAGCACCACAAAAAAGGGGAGAAGGAGCTGGCAACTAGAAATAATCCAGAATACAATCAGCCATTGAAAATCCCATGAATAGCAGAGAAGCACTGACATAGTGCTAGGCATGGCACAGTATCAGGGAGTGTTTCGATCCATTGTATGTAGAGTCACTATGAGTCAGACACAATGGCACATAACAATAACAACATGGTTCATGGGTTGACATGCACACACTGGGGAGTTGGGGAGTTGAAATCTAAGTAGGAGCAGTAGCTAAAGTGAGACATAATAGAGACATGAACTTTGGCAGAAATAGCAAGAATCAAAAAGGATCAGGCAAGCCCAGCGTGGTGGCACATGCCTTTAATTCCAGCGTCTCAGGAGGCACAGGCAGGAGACCACAAGTTTGAGACCAGAGGCAGCCTGCATAACTTAGTGAGACCCTTTCTCAAAACTACCTAGAAAAAATGGGCTGTGGGTATGGTTCAGTGGTGGAGAGTTTGCAAAAGGCATGCATAAGGCCCTGGGTTCAACTCCCCAGTATTGCAAAGAAAAGAAAAGAGAGGACCAGGCCAGATGCCAGTAATGTTCTGGCTACTGAAAGGTTCTGAGTACAATGGTATTCAATACATTATTACAGCAGTCACACAGAGATAACATATACACATTTTCTGTATTCATTATTTATTATAAAAGAAGAAGAAAAAGAAGTTTCAGGTGACAGAATATTTACGTGTTGAAAACTGATCAGTAGGAATAAGAAAGCAGAAGACACTAGAATGAAGATCCTCCCATCTTGTTACACATATCATGTTCCGGACAAGGAAGCAGGTGAGAGGGGAAATTGGGGATTAAGATCCAATTTGAGCTTTTCTCATTGAGGAGGATTTGTGTATGCCTAGAGGAGTGTCAGCTTTCTTTGTTGTTGTTCTATAACTCACTGGACAGCACCTAACCACAACAGCTCTTTCTAGTTTCCACCAAAAGACCTGAAAGGACAAGAGAAAGCCCTGCCTAGGATACCTCCCAGTTTTCTGTCTTAAGCAAATGGACGAATGGGAATATCATTAATCGTGACTAGAATCCCAAAAGTGGAGCCATGCTTGGGTAGCACTAGAAGAAAAGAGGAAATAAGTCAAATCAATTTCAGGCCACGTAGTATATCCAACTGAAGATGTCTACCAGGAGTGTGAATCTACAATTCTCAATGTCAGAGCAAAGGTCAAAGCTAGATAAAGAGGTCGATGGCATATACAGGAATTAAAGCATAAAAGTAGCAGAGTAATAGGTAAGTACAGAACTAAGCATCACTTAATGTGGCAAAGATAAGCCCAAGAAAATGATCTTTGAGCCTACTGCTCTGACCAGAGATTTAATATTCCCTAATATTTAATTTAAATGACATTTTATTGCACTTATAATTTAACTAAAAACTTAAACTTCTTTTCCTACAAACACACCATTCTATCCCCTAAAGCATCAGCAAGACCATTTCTCATCAACATTAAGGCTTGTAACTATGCCCTTACCTCATCTTGACAAACAACTGATTGCCTATCACTGGTTTATACTTTCCAAGATGGATTCTATAAAAGCTATTTTATCTTAAACATTGCCTTAATGAACTAAAGATATATATCCTCATGTTTCAAGATTCATTCAACCCAAAACTGAAATTTCAGCCTCTGTCTTTAGCACTTTGATCTTTGGCCCCCATGGAAAATGAAATTTTTATATAATATTTTTGGTAATATTCTTGCCATTCAAATGGCTTAGACATTTTTAAAGCAACATTGTACTGTAACATCTTATTAAGAAAAGAGAAGAAGTCTGAAGTGGGTTTCTGAATAGATCTGAAGTGATTCCATTCAAAAGATCCACAAAGGCTTGTTTGTTTGTTTAGGGGTTTGTTTTGTTTTACTTTTTTGTTTTGCAGTACTTGGGAGGTGAACCCAGGACCCTGCACAGACTTTGCATGTGCTCTAACACTGAGCTGCACCCCCAGCCCATTTTAGACTTTTTATTTTGAGTCAGGGTGTCGCTAAATTACACAGGCTGCCTCTGGTCTTTAATTCGTGATCCTTCTGACTCCACCTCCCAAGTTACTGGGATTATAGGCATGGTGCCACCATACCCAATTTATGAAGATCTTAATGAGTCAGTTCAAGGTCAAATAAAACTAGATTATCTGATTAACATAGCTTTTATTATTATTAGTTACACTTCCCTGTGAAAAGAGTGAGGTCAGGTTAAGACCTCTGGACTTCAAAGAATAGAACACTATCTCTCCCCCTTAGAAACTCAATCTAGCAGATTATCAAGAACAAAATCATCTAAATTATCAACTGAAGATTTATTCAGTTCTAGTTCTATGAAAAAATGTGAAGAGATCTCCAGCATAATTAAAATTTAATTTTAATTTTACTAAAATGTTACTTCATAATCCAATTCATTTCACTATTATATCCTTCTTTCCCTAATTTAATTTCAAAATTCCAAAATAAAACAGGCTTATCTAACTTATTTATGATATTTTAACTATTTATCACTAGTCAAGGTAAATGCCATATGAAAAGAGATGAATTATGTATCCAGGAAGGCTGCAGTTCATAATTCTTGCTCTTTAGTGTCAGTGAGTGCTAGATAGGTTTTCAAGGACAAACTAGCAGTTAATGTACATTATGCAGATTCAACTTTAGCCATCATTTTATAACCCAGAAACTTCTTGATTTTTATGCCCAAATTACAAATCCATTTGATACCACAATTATTTTTATTTTAATTACTTGATTATACCCTGAAAAATAAAATGCAAAGTCTAAGATAGTATATCATGTCATTGATTATCTTTGAAAATAATAGAACATTTACCCTTGTATAGTCATCCAACAAATAGTAACTTAGCATGTACAGTGACCCAACCATTGCATCAATTAAAAAAAGTTAGCCAGGTGCAGTGGCACATGCCTATATTCCAGCAATGTGGGAGGTGAAGGCAGGAGGATTATAAGGTTGAGGCCATAGGCAGACTGCATAATTTAGCAAAATCCTGTCTCAAGATAAAAATAAAAAATATTTAAAAAGGATAGGAGTGAAGCTGAGTGGGAGAGTGCTTGCAAAATATGCACAAGTGCCTGAATTTAATCCCTCAGTACCTCAAAAGAAGAAGAAGGAGGAGGAGGAGAAGGAGGAGGAGGAGAGGAAGAAGAAGTGTATCTACACTGGTCAATAATCCAGTCAAATTTCTTTATACAAGTTTGTTAACTCTAAAAAAGGACACTAGTTGATGATCTCCTGAAATGATTTCAAGAAGAAAAAATTGAAAGTCAAATGCCTACCACGTACTTGCCTCAGGTGTTCAGGCACAACTACCTTCTACACCATGACTGAGAGCGCAGCTCAAGTCCAGTCCACAGAGTGTAGACACACTTCCCACACGTCCCAGCTTGCATACCGCAGGCATGGGTGTTATCAGGACCACAGCCAAATGCTATAGCTGCCCAAGACAGTTTTATAAACCACAGAGGCACTTCCCCATCCTCTCAGCACTAGGAACTTCAGGTGTAGCCTCCCCTGTCTGCATCTCAAGCCTTTCTGACAGTCTTTCTCCTCCCCTACCAGGGAGCTGCCAGGCTGAGCTCAGTCATATATTCTCCTTCCCTTTGTGTGAACCTCTGTTTTGAACATGCTGAGTCTATGCTTTTTCTACTTTTCTCTGTTTGGAATAAAGTCTATTCTTTCCTATCCTGCCTCCTTTGTTTTGCTATGTCACATGGAGGCTGCTTCTAATCTGCCATCTGACTTTCTACTGGTGAGTTTCTTATCTAGGTCCTGACTTGATGTCTTTAGTTCATTCATCTGCCTATTTGTATCCTCTTTGAAGATATCAATCATTTTTACAAGTAGACTTTTGAATTCTTTGTGTTTCTGTGTTGTGATTTGTGCATATGTTGTATGGATATCTTTTCAGTTTTATTTGGGGACCTTCTTAATCAGCAGCTCTCTCTTGAGAGCTCAATCCACAGTACTTTTGGACATGGCTTCTGTTTCTCCTCTTGGCAAGGAGTGGGAGGTAGAGATGTATCCTACTTACTCCTCACTGTGCAGACCTTCCATTCCCTGATAACAAGTTTATTTTGAATTTATCCATAGATAGGATTCTTCTTTGCCACATTCTTTGGTTATGAGATAGCATGTGTTATGGCTCTACTAGAATAAATTTTGCTTATAATAATTTATTTCTTGGGAAATATCTCTAACTTTCAGTTTTTTCCCCAAGAAATTATTTCAAGCAATCATAAACTAGTGTTTTTTTCATGGTTCATAAACTCTTATAGAGATATTTGATAGAGATATACTATGCCTCTAAAAAGACAAGGATTGACTTATTCCCTAGTGTAGATAATTTTGTGTGTTTGTGCAGTACTGGGAGGTTGAACATAGGCAATATGACCACAATTTCCAAAATTATGGAATAAGGGGGACAGGTCAAGATAGCAGACTGAAAACATCCTCAAAGTGATCCTGTGAAACAGGACAGTTAAAATTGCAATATACAGGCTTTATATCAGAGAAATATAGCAAAAAGGGAAAGAGAAAAGAAGAAAAAAGTGATGTGAGTTGGGTAGTCTCAACTGCACATAAAAAGGAGATAAAAAGCAGTGCAGGAAGATGTGACAAGAACACCATCAGAAATATGGTGGGAACTAACCACTGAACAGGTGCTTTGGGAACATGCTACCACAGCGCCAGGGGGAACAGGCACATGCAGCACGTGCACAAGTGTGGTCTGAGAGGCAAAGGGACTCAATCTTTTACTCACCCTAACCTGAGAAAAGCCTTGGGTGCTTAAGATGCAATGGCTTCCAGGTGTTTCTACAAACCAGACTAACTCCCAGTTAAATGAACAAATACTGAGGCAAGCTACCATTTGTTCTGAGGAGCTGGTTGCTGCAACACTAGCTCAGACCACATGAAATTTACAGGTGGCCTATTGTGGGCTCCAGCTCTATGCATCAGGCTTGGAACAAGCAAGGCTGGTGAATTGACTGTGGCTATGATGGGGAGAAAGACGCAAGCACACAGCAGGTGGAGGAATGGATTCCAGGGTGGCAGAAGCTTAACGGGTTTAAGGAAGTAAAGTGCCTGGGATCACTCAGAAGCCAGACTAATCTGAAAACAAACAGATAAATATTTGTGTGGGCTCCTAAACCACCCAAAAGAGTGGATCACAGCCAGGTGCCCCCCCTTCCCCCTACCCTGAAAGACACACAGTGTACCAAGGTTGCCCACCCACAGCATGGATCAGCTTGCCAGTGCTGACAGCACAGATGTAAGCAGCCTGTCCGTTAATCACCCCAGTGACAGAGACTTGAGTGGGTTGGGTGGCATGCAGTAAACAACATAGTAACTTCCAGTGGTGCAGCTCCCAGGATCTTAGTGGCTCAGTAGACAGGATTGTATCTGTAGGACAATGGACTCAAGAGAAAGATCATCCCACAGCTGTATGGAAGGAACTGGAAGGCACATGCCCACTCTGAGAACTGATCTGGAACTGCAGTGCAGAGTAAACACTGTGACTACTGATTGAGTGTGCCACCAGAAACGTGGAGACCTGCTCCAGTGGAAATAGAAAAGTGTCAGCTCCACAGAACTGGTACTCCAGAAAACCCACCAGCAATTCCTCTGACAATAGGTGGATTGCACAGAGGGTGAAGAGACTCCAGAGGTCGATGAGATTGAAAACCAAAAGTGGAGAAGAACTAGAAAAACTGTCATGGGTGACTCCCATCCCTTGGACCACAGATCTCAGAGATCCTATAGTCCAGGGGAAAATTTCACACAGAAGTCTCAGAACCCCGAGAAGTACAGCTCTGGCAGCCCACCAACATCCTGCCATAAGATACAGGTAGCACTTCCCAAGGGGAGCAACTGGTGAGGGATTGTTGGACTCCACTTGCAGTCCCAGCTGCACACCTGCCATGCCCCCGCTGCAGAGGTCTCAGACCTGCGGTTTCAGATAGGAGAGTGGTGGAGCACAGATTCCACATGGGAGAATAGGCCACAGACCCTCTGACGGGTTATAAGAAATCATCTCACTCACTGCAGCATGGGAGCAGCAAGTGAGTATGTCAGAGCTCTAGACAACAGAATAGGGCAGAGGGTACCCAGTCTCCAAGAGTGGCCAGAACAGCTACCATTACCCCATTGTGAAGGTCCTAGCCATGCATTTTGCCACAGCAAAATGGGGTGCAATGAGACCCACATAGGATCACAGGCCTCAGATTCACTGGGGATAGCACAATATCATCCTGCCCACTGCAGAGTGGGAACAGTGAGCAAAATGAGGCAGGGCTCAAGACCCACGAAAGGACAGGAGGCACCCAGACCCTCAGTGAGGCAAGCACAACAGTGCAGCCACCATTCCCCCCCACAGAGGTCCTAGCCACACAGTTAATCAAAAGACAGGATGAGGCACAAGTCCCACACAGGACTGCAGGCCCCAGATTTACAGGGGGTAACACAATACCATTGCGCCCACTGCAAGAAGGGATCCACCAGTGAGTGCAGCAGGGCTGTGATCACACGAGAGGTGAGTGAGCTGGGCATAGGGTTCTGGCTTGCTATCAACCACTGTTGCCATTTTGAGTGCACTATATGAGCTGAGATCTCAGCACAGGAGATCTGTGGGGGGAAAAGGGATCCCAAAAAAACCAGTGTAGACTTTCCACTATCATCCCCTACTGGAGGGATGCTGCACAGAAACTCCTCCCTCCAGACCTGCCAGCATTCAATGTGAGAGCAGGACAGAGTGGTGAGAGAAAAGCACCAGAGCCCCATCATCACCCAACCTCAAAAAAACATCAGAGGGTGATTCTTCACATTTGGAAGTGAAGGATCCCAACTCCTAGAACAAACAATGGGCAAGCATCAATGAAAAAATGCATGAAACATGAAAGGACATGCTGGATGCTAAGATCCCAGAGACCAAAACCTCTAAATAGACATCAAACAGTTCCAATTTCTAGAGATGTCAGAATCAGAATACTAATTATTAATATGCTAAGAGATATCAAAGCTAACACCACCAGCACCCTTGAAATTCTGGAGAAGGTATCTCATCTGGAGCCTGTACTCTCCTTGCAGCTAGAAATGGTCAGGAAAAAAACAAGCTGCAAGCCTTGAGATGAAAGGCAAACTGAATTAATTAAACACTGCAACAGAATCCTCATCATCGAGATTGGACAAGGCTGAACAGTGAATATCAGACATGGAGAAGGATTATAAAATATTAAATACATGCAAGCTCAGATAGAAAAAAAATGTTGAAGTAATACCAGCTAGATCTCCCAGAGGTCTCAAACAAAGTGAAAAAGCAAAATATAATAATTCAGAGAGTCCCTGAAGGAGCAGAAAGAAACACAAGAGGTTTAGGAAATTTATTCCACAATATTCTAAATGAAAATTTTGCAAAGATAATCCAAGATCTGGATGCTTACACAACTGAATCATTCAGAACCCCACCCAGAGTATAACAAAACACATCTTCTCCATGACACATTATTGTACAAATGCTTACACTGGACACCAGAGAAGCAGTTTTGAAAGCAGCTAGGAAAAAACCCTAACTAACATTTAAAGGCAAACCCATTAAAATAATTTCAGACTTCTCCACATCAACAATGAAAGCTTACCTTAACATCATAAAGGCCATCTATGGCACACATACAACCAACATCATACTAAATGGGGAAAAATTGAAAACATATCCTCTAAGATCTGGAACAAGACAAGGATGTCCACTCTCTACTATCTTATTTAATATTGCGATTGAAGTCCTCACCAGCACAATCAGACTAGAGAAGGAAATCAAAGGGATACAGATAGGAAAAGAAGAGGTCAAATTATCCTTATCTGTGCATGACATGTTACTTTACTAAAGGACCCCAAAACTTCATCTAGAAAACTTTTAGACCTAATTAACTCTTTAGCGAAGTGGCAGGATACAAAATTAACACTCAAAAATCAGGAGCCTTCCTTTATACCAACTGTGAGCAGGAAGAGAAGGAAATTATAGCTATAATCACTCATAAGAGTCCACCAAAAAAATTAAGAACTTTGAAATCAGTCTAACCAAAGAGCCTGTAGATCTCTACAAGGAAAATTTCAAAATATTAAAGAGAGACAACGCAGAGGATACTATCAGGTGGAAGGACCTCCCCTGCTCATGGATTAGGAGAATCAATATTGTTAAAATGGCTATCCTACCAAAAGCAATCTATACATTTAATGCAATCCCATTAAAATTCTAATGACAGACTTTACAGATATAGAAAAAATGATCCAAAAATTCATATGGAATCACAAAAGACCACATATAGCCAAAACACTCTTGAGCTACAAAACTAATGTAGGTGGGATCACAATCCACGATTTTAAACTATACTACAGGGCTGTTGGTGCAAAAATAGCTTGGTACTGGTACAAAAATAGGCCTAAAGACCAGTGGAATAGAATAGAGGACCCAGAGATATACCAATGTATCTATGTTGTTATTGTTAGGTGCTGTTGAGTCATTTCCGACTCTTAGCGACCCCTGTAGGGTTTTCAATGGCCGATTGTTTCAGAATTGCCTCAGGAGTGGATTGCCACATCCCTCTCCCATAACATATCTATAGCCACCTAATTTTCAACAAAGGAGAAAAGTAAGTAAATTTTGGAAAAAGGATAGCCTTTTCAATAAATGGTGCTGGGAAACTTGGATATCTGCTTGCAGAAAAATGAAAACAGACTCACACCTCTCAATATGCATGAGCGTTAACTTCAAATGGACAAAAGACCTCAACATAAACCAGAAACTTTAAAATTACTAGAAGAAAGATAGGAAATATGCTCCAACATATAGGCATAGGAAAACATTTCCTTAATAAGATTGCAATTGCTCAGAAAATTGCAACAAGAATAGATAAATGGGATTACATGAAATTAAAAAGCTTCTGTACAGCAAAGGAAATAATCAACAGAGTCAAGGAAGTCTCCACTGAATGGGAGAAAATCTTCACATCCTATACATTGGACAGAGGACTAATTTCCAGAACTTATAAAGAACTCAAGACAGTACTTCCCAAGAATACAAATAAGCCAATGTGCAACTGGGCAAAAAAATTGAAGTTCCTTTGAAATAGTTCTCAAATGAAGAAGTTCGTAAGGCCATGAAACACATGAAAAAATGTTCAATATCCCTAGCCATTAGCGAAATACAAGTCAAAACAATGCTGAGATTCCACCTTACTCCAGTAAGAATGACCAAGATAAATAAAGCAAATAACCACAAATACTGGCAAGGTTACGGAGAAAAGATAACCCTCTTACACTGCTGGTGCAGTTGTAAATTGGTTCAACCACTATGGAAATCAATATGGAGGTACCTCAGAAAACTAAAAATAGATCTACCATATGACCCAGTTATACCTCTACTTGGAATATATCCAAAGTGAAATGAATCATCATACCACAGAGACACCTGCATCTCCATGTTCAATGTAGCACTTTTCACAATAGCAAGGATATAGAATCAACCAAAGTGACCATCAACAGAAGAATGGATAAAAAAAATATGGTACATATACACAATGGAATATTACTCAGCAATTTAAAAAATGAAATAATGTTATTTGCAGCAAAATGGATGGAATTGGAGAAAATCATCTTAAGCAAAGGAACACAAGCCCAAAAAGAGAAATACCATATGTACTCACTCATATGTGGGAGCTGAATCAAACTTAAAAGAAGGAAAAAATCCTGTACATAAATTGAAACATAATAAAAAGTTCAATTAAACTTAGCATTCAAGGGAAAATTTAAGGGGTGGAAAGAAGGAGGGAAGGATCTAGCAAAGGGAAGCAATGATGGGAGAAGAAGGGATGGTGAAGAGGACCAATGAGGAGGGAGGAAGTGGGGAGAAGTCAACCTCAATGTCAATAGCACAACTTTATTAGTATGGGAAATAATAATAATAATAATAATAATAATAACAGCAATATTACCAAAGCAGGGCAATAATGTAAATGGACTAGATCACTCATGCAATACTGCTGAGAATGTAAAAAGATAGATCACTATAGAAAAAATTTGGACTTAAATCAAAATTGGGTCACATGTATATAGATAAATATTTCCACAAAAAGACTTACAAGTAGAAAGGAGATCATTGGTGGTGGGGTGGGGATTAGGGAGCAGGGTCATGAGAGGGTAAGGAGAGAATTATGTGATCAATGTACAATGAAATGCATATATGGAAATGTCACAATGAAATACATGTCAGTGAAACCCATTAAGTTGTACATTAAAAATTTCCAATTAAAAAATGAGAAGAATACATAAAACAACTTAATTAAGAAGCAAGGATATCAGCTGGGCACAATGGCACATGCCTGTAATCTCAGCAACTCAGGAGGCAGAAGCAGGAGGATCACAAGTTCGAGACCAGAGGCAGTCTGTGTAATTTAGCCAGACCCTGTCTCAAAAAAGTAAAAAAAAAGGGGGGGGGGGCTTAGGGTGCAGCTCAGTGGTCCAGCATTTGCAGAGCATGCAAGTGTGAGGCCCTGGGTTCAACCCTCAGTACCACAAAGAAGAAGAAGGAGAAGGAGAAGGAGAAGGAGAAGGAGAAGGAGAAGGAGAAGGAGAAGAAGAAGAAGAAGAAGAAGAAGAAGAAGAAGAAGAAGAAGGGGAGGAGGAGGAGGAGAAGGAGGAGGAGGAGGAAGTAGCAGCAGCAGCAGCAAGGATATCTAAATTAATAAACCAACAGAACCCCAGCATGAAAAGAGAGCAGAGTGAAGGGCAAGCAACATCCAAACCCAACAGAGAAACAACCAACAAAACCATGCAGAATATTAAACTCATCTCTATAATTTCCTTAAATGTAAATGGTCTTAACTCATTATTCAAAGTGTATCAATTTGCCAAATGGATTAAAAAACAAAAACTTTTCTTATGTGGGATTCAAGAGATGCAACTCATCCACAAGGACTGAAATAGTCTGGAAATAAAAAGCTGGAAAACAATATACCAAGCATATGGAAACAAGAAAAAAATCAGGAGTAGCTATATTTATTTCTGACAAACTTGACTTCAACACAAAACTAATCAGAAAAGACAAGGAAGGTTACAGCATATTAACAAAGGGAATAATCAACCAAGAAGGCATAACATTAGTCAATATCTATGCACAAAACACAGGTGCACCTAACTTCATAAAGCAAACATTACTGGCAATAAAGGAACACATCAGTCTAGACACAATAATTACGGGAGACCTCAATACCCCCACTCTTCCAGGTTATCAAAGTAAAAAACCAACAAAAAATTATAGATTTAAACAACACCATCAACCAACTCAACCTAACAGATGTCTGCAGGATAATCCACTCAACAGTGGTAGAATACACACTTGTCTCGGCACCATATGGAACTTTTCAAAAACAAACAGCATTTTAGTCCAAAAAACTTCCCTCAACAAATACAAAAATATTTTAAAATCATGCCCTGTACCTTGTAGATAATAATGGAATAAAACTAGAAGTCAAAAGCAAGAAAAAACTTCAAAAATGTTGCAAATTCATGGAGATTAAATAACACACTTCTGAATGATCAGTGAGTCATCAAAGAAATCAGAAAGGAAATTTAAAAGTTCCTTCAGTCAAATATAATGAAAACACAATTTACCAAAATCTATAGGATACAACAAAGGCTATACTATGAGGGAAGTTTAGAGCCATGAGTGTCTAATTAAATAATTTAGTGATACACTTCAAGGTACTAGAAGGACACCAACAAACCAACCCCAAAACTGGCATGCAAAAAGAAATAATAAAGATCAAGGCAGAGATTAACAAAATAGAGATTAAAGGGACAATGCAAAAAAATTAAACTAAGAGTTGGTTCTTTGAAATGATAAATAGACATGCCTTAGCTGAGAGGGAGGGAGGGAGAGAGAGAGAGAAAGAGAGAGAGAGACAGCCCAAATTAGAAAAAATAGAGATGAAAAGAGTCAAAACAATACAAATGAAATTTCAGAATTTCATCAGCGACTATGTTAAGAATTTGTACTCCAAAAAAATGAAAATAAAGAAATTGATAAATTGCATGATACTTGTGGCCTACCAAAATTAAATCCTAAAGATATAAATATACAAACCTATAGCAAGCAATGAAATTGAAGCAGTAACAAAGAAATTCCCAACAAACAATAGATAAGTTCCTGACATGTTCACGGCTGGATTCCATCAAACCTAGAAGAATTAATACCCATCTTCCTCAAATTATTCCATAAAACAGAAAGGAAAGATTTATTTCCACATTCATTTGATGAAACCAGTATGACTCTGATGCCAAGACCAGATAAGGACACTACAAAAAAAGAAAACTATAGAACAATTCAACCAATGAACATTGATGCAAAATTCCTCAATAAAATTTTTGCAAACCAAATACAACAACATATAAAAAAGATCATATACACAATCAGGTGGGCTTCATTCCACAGATGCAAAGGTGGTTCAAGATACATATATCAAATAATGTAATTCAACATATCAAGAGACTCATGGACAGAAATCAAATGAACATCTTAACAGATGCTAAAACTCTTTAAAGTTCAATATCTCATTATGATAAAAGTCCCGAAGAATCTAGGTATAGAAGGAACATATTCAACACCACAAAGGCCACCTATGACAAAATTATATCATATTAAATAGGGAAAATTTGAAAGAATTCCCTCAGAGATCAGGAACAAGGATGTTCACTCTCTCCTCTTATATTCAATATTATGATTGAAGTCCTATCCAGATCAGGAAAGAGAAAGAAATTAAAAAAGCACAAAATAGGGAAATAAGAGGTCAAACTACTTGATTCACAGATGACATGAACCTATATCTAAAGGATCCTAAAAATTCCACTAGAAAACTCTAAGAGTGAGTTAGCTCCTTCAGCAAAGTAGCAGAATATAAAATTAATACCCCAAAATAAGTAGTCTTCCTTTACATCAACAGTCAAAAAGAGAATAAAATCCAGACATCATTCCCATCAACAATGCTTTTGTTGTTGTTAGGTGCTGTTGAGTCAGGACTAACTCATAGCAACCCTATGTAAAGCAGAAGGAAACACTCCCCAATTCTATGCCAGGCACATGATCTTATTTATGTTTAATTCCATTGTGTCAGACCCTGTCAATCCATCTAATGGAGGGTTTTCCTTTTTTTTTCATTGGCCTGCCACTCTCCCAAACATGATGGCCTTCTCCAAGGATTGGTCCCTCCTGACCACATTCCAAAATACATAAGATAATATCCCACCAAATAATGAAATATTTAGGAATCAATCTAACCAAAGACTCTAAAGACTTCTACAATGCAAACTTCAAAACACTAAAGAGAAATCAGAACAAATACTAGAAAATGGCTTCCTTGATAATGGATGAGAATTAATATTGCAAAAATGGCTATACTACCAAAAGCAATCTACAGACTCAATGCAATCTCCATCAAAATTCCAATAACATATTTCACAGAAATAGAAAAAAATCCTAAAAATTCACATGGAAGCATTAAAAAACACATATAATTAAAACAATTCTATTGTTGTTATTAGGTGCCATGGAGTTGGTCCAACTCATAGCGAATCTATGTACAACAGAACGAAACACTTCCTGACACTGTGTAGTGCCCAGCACTATGTCAGTGCTTCTCTACTATTCATAGGGTTTTCAATGACTAATATTTTAGGGATTTCTTTGAGGTGGATTGCCATGTCCTTCTTTCATTTTAGCCTGCTTGGGATCAAACCCAGGGCCTCAGAGAGAGCAGGGCAGCACTCTACCAACTGAGCTAAACCCCAACCCCAATTAAAACAATACTAAGAAAAAAAAACTATACATGAAGCATCACAATGCCTGACTTCAAACTACACTACAGGGCAAAGGTAGCAAAAACAGCTTGGTTATAGCACAAAAGTGGACATGAAGAAGAATGAAACAGAATAGAAGACCTAGATATACACACACCCAACTACAGATACCTGATCTTTGACAAAGGGGCCAGGGCACTTTTCAACAAATGGGGCTGGGAAAATTGGATATCCATATGTAGAAGACTGAAAGTAGATCCATACCTCTTAATGTCACCCTATGACTTTCCTATGCATGAGAATCAGCTCAAAGTGGATCAGAGACCTCAACAAAAAAAAACAGAAACCTTAAAACTACTAGAAGAAGATAGGGAACACATTCCAACACATAGGCATAGGCAAGAACTTCCTTAACAAGATTCCAGTTGCCCAGGAAATGGCACCAAGAATCAACAAATGGGATTATATAAAACCAAAAAGCTTCTGTACAGCAAAGGAAATAATCAATAGAGTAAAGGGAGAGCCCACATCATGGGAGAAAATCTATACAACTAACACATCTGACACAGGATTAATTTCTAGAATATATAAAGAACTCAAGAAATCAAACACCAAAATAACAAATGACCCAATAAATAAGTGGGCAATGGAACTGAACAGGCAGTTCTCAAAAGAATAAATACACATGGCCAATAAATACATGAAAAAGGTTCAATATCCCTAGCCATTATTATTGTTCTAGTTAGATGACATCAATTTGGGTACGACTCATAGTGACTCTATGTACAACAACAACAACAACAACAAAAACACTCCCAAACTGTGTGCCAGGCACACAATCATTTTTATGTTTAAACCCATTATTGCAGACACTGTGTCAATCCACCCAGTTGAAGGTCTTCCTTTTTTGCATTGACCTGTCACTATCCCAAACATGATGGCTTTCTCCAAGGGCTGGTCCATACTGACAACATATCCAAAATACATCAGAAAGAGTCTAGCCATCCTTGCTTTCAAGAAGCACTCTGGCTACCTTTCTTCTAAGACAGATCTGTTGGGTCTTTTGGCACTCCATGTTATATTCAATATTCATCTCCAGCACCATAATTAAAAACCATCAATTCTTCTCCTGTCTCCCTTATTCAATGAGCACCTTTCAGAACCATATGACACAACTGAAAATACCATAGCAAGAGTCAGGTGCACCTTCATCTTCAATGTGACATCTTTACTTTCCAACTCTTTAAAGAAGTCTTGTGCAACAGCTTTTCCCATTGCAATGCATCTTTTGATTTCTTGACTGCTGTTTTCATGGATGTTGATTGTAGAATCAAGTAAAGCAAAATCTTGGACAACTTCAATCTTTTCTCTCTTTAACATGAAGTTAAATACTGACCCAGTTGTGAGGATTTTTGTTTTGTTGATGTTAAGTCGCAATCCATACTGAAGTCTGTGTTCTTTAATCCTCACCAGTAAATGTTTCAAGTCCTCTTCAAATTCAGCAGACAAAATTGTGTCACGTGCATAATGCAGATTGTTAATGAGATTTCCTCCAATCATAATGCCACATTCTTCTTCATAAAGTCCAGCTTCTCAGAATATTTGCTCAGGATAGAGAAAGAAGAGGTATGTTGAAAAGATGCAGCCCTTACACACCTTTCTTGACTTTAAACCAGGCAGAGTTTCCTTGTTCTGTGTGAATGACTGCCTACTGGTCCATGTACAGATTCCTCATGAGTACAATTATGTGCTCTGGTATTCCTGGTTGCCACAATGTTATCCATAATTTGTTATGATCCACACAGACAAATAAATACCTTTGCAGGTCAATAAAACATAGGTAGATATCTTGTATTCTCTGTTTTTGGATAATATCCATCTGACATCAGTAATTATGTCTGTAGTTCTACATCATCTGAATCCAGCTTGATTTTCTGGAATATCCCCATATAAATACTAGTGCAGTCACTTTTGAATGAACTTCAGCAAAATTTACTTGTGTGAGATACTAATATTGTTTGACAATTTCTTCATTTGGTTGGATCCTCTTTCTTGGAAATAGGCACAAATATGGATCTCTTCCAGTCAGTTGCCCAGGTAGCTATTTTCCAAATTTCTTTGCATAAAATAAGTGAACACCTCCAGTACTGCATCTGTTTGTTGAAACAATTCAATTGGTATTCCATCAACTCCTGAAGCCCTGCACTTCACCAATTCCTTCAAGAAAGTTTCCACTTCATCCTTCAGTACCATTGGTTCCTGATCATATGCAACCTCTTGCAATGGTTGATCATCCAGCAATTCTTTTTGGTATAATGATTCTGTGTATTCCTTCTATCTTCTTTTGATGTTTCTTACATCATTTTGTATCTTCCCTCTATAATTCTTCCCTATTGCCACTCAAAGCTTGAATTTTCTTTCAGTTCTTTAAGCTTGAGAAATATAGAATGTGTTCTTCCTTCCCTTTTGGTTTTCTGTCTCCATCTCTTTGCACGTTATTATAATATTTAATTTTGTCTTCTTGAGTTGCCCTTTGAAAACTTCCGTGTAGTTCTTAAAGCTTGTCATGTCTTCCTTTTAGCTGCTTGACCTTCAAGGGCAAGTTTCAGAGTCTCTTCTGACTTGTAATTTTATCTTTCCTTGTCTTGTCTTTTTAATAACCTTTTGCATCTGTTATTAATCAAGTCTTTGATGTCATGTCACAACTCATCTGTTTTTCAATCATTTGTGTCTAACACAAAACCTGTTCTTGAGATAGTCTCTGAAGTGAGACATACTCAAGGTCATCCCTTAGCTCTCACACACTTGTTCTAATTTTCTTCAATTTCAGTTTGAAACTTCATATGAGCAGTTAATGGTCTGATCCACAATCAGCACCTAGTTTTGTTCTGACTTTTGATATTGAGCTTTTCCAATTTCTCTTTCCACAAACATTTAATTTGGTTCCTGTATGTTACCTCTGCCTGCAGCCATACTACTGTATCATCTGATCCCATCAGATCTTGGAAATTGAGCAGGGTGGGACCTGGTTAGTACTTGGATGGGAGACTGCTTGGGAATACCAGATGCTGTAGGCTTGGGAGAAGGGCCCACTCCCAACCCACTCCCCCAAAAAAACACACTCAGCCATTGAAAAATCCTATGAGTAGAAGAAAAGCACAACAAACGTGTTTTGTCTATTCTACACAGGGTTGCTATGAGTCAGACACTGACTTGACAGCACCTAACAACAACAACAATATGTTCCATGTGGTGAATTCCATTTGTATAAATGATGCTTATGTTGGCAAAAAAATTATTTACGATGAAAAAGTTGTTGGTCTGACAAAATTCTATCGTGCAATCCCCCACATCATTTCTATCACCAAAGCCATATTTTCCCATTCCTGGGCCTTTTTCTTTTGCATTTCAGTCACCAGTAATTATCAGTGCATCCTAATTGCATGTTCAATCTATTTCAGATTGCAGAAGCTAGTGGGAAATGAAAATCAAAACAACACTGAAATTCCACCTCACTCCACTAAGAATGCTCAAGATTAACCAAACAAATAGCAGCAAATGCTGTGAGGATGCAGAGAAAAAGTAATCTTTTATACTGCTTATAGGAGTGTAAATTAGTTTAGGGACTATGGAAATCTAAATGGAGGTATCTTAGAAAACTAAAAATAGAACTACCATATGATCCACCTATACTACTTGTAGGAATATACCCAAAGGAATTTAAATTGTCATACCACAGATATATTATATGGTCTCTCTCATATGTAAGAGCTAAATCAATCTTAAAAGGAAAAACTTATATAAGTATATGTGTATACGTACGTGTGGGGGGGGGAATGTGTGTACAATTACACTTATCTAAGATTAGAAAATACAAGTGGACCCAATATGAGGAGAGAAAGGACTAGCAGGAGGGCGTGGGTGATGGGGAAGTGGGTGGAGAGGGAACAACATAAAGGATAAAGAGGGAGAGAAAAATGCAAAATATAGGATGCAACTCTATGAAAATAAAAAAAAGAGATAAAGGGAAAGGGGAAAAATTCATGGCCTAGCCCATGTTTTCATAGGACTGTCACTGCATATTAAGTAAAAGTCGTAATTTTTGTTTTGTTTTGTTTTGTTTGTTCTATAAATTGTTTAAAGAAATGAGGAGATGGAAGTGTGAGCAATACTTATTTGATAGTTACAATAATGTGTATGTTAACTGACTTATTCATCTGTAGCCCATTAACATGTATAAATAAAATGCTAATTAAAAATAAATTATGGGATAAGATGTGGTGACAAAAACCTAAGAATTCATGTTATTCATGAAGGTGCTGAGGCTATATCTAAAGCTTTAGATAATCTTTTCAAATAAATAGCAGAAAGTTTTCCAAATTTAAGAAGGAAAAAATCCTATGCAGAAATCAGAACATAATATAAAGCTAAAGTCGACTTAGTGGAGAAGGGACAATTTAGTGAGCAGAAAGAAAGAGGGAAGGATTTAGCAAAAGGAGGAAATCCTGGGAGAGGAGAGGGGGGAGAGGCGGAACAAAGAGGAGTGAGGAATGGGGGAGGGGTGACCTCAGGGTGAACAGCCCAACTTTAATAGTTCGGGAAATAATTATAGTAACGCCAATAATACCAAAGAATGGTAATTATACAAATGGGCTGGAAAATTCAGGTAATAGTACTGACAATGTAAAAAGATAGATCACTACAGAAAAAGTTTCTACCTTAAACATACTTGGGATCAAAGGATATATAGAAAAATATTCCCACAAAAAGACATTCAAGTGCAAGAGAAGCCTTTGGTGGGGGAGTGAGATGAGGGGAGTGCACAAGAGGGTAAGGGGGATGTGCAATGTACAATGAAACACATATATGGAAATGTCATAAAGAAATGCATGACAGAATGAAACACATTAAGTTGTACATTAAAAATTTCCAATTTAAAAAAAAAAAAACCTCAACACCCCAAAAAAGTAGGCATCCAAACAACAGAGGCATTCAGAATTCCAAATAGCCTCAACCAGAGCAGATTCTCTCTGTGTCACATTATAGTTGGAATGCCAAAAATGCAAAGCAAAGAAAGAATTTTAAAGGCAGCAAGAGAAAAATGCCAGCTTACATACAAAGACAAATCCATCAGGATAACAGTAGATCTTTCACTGGTAACACTAAAAGCCAGGAAAGTGTGGAATGAGATTTTTCTGGTCCTAAAAGCAAACAACTGTCAATCAACAGCAAAATTTTCCATTAATATAAATGCAGAAATAAAGACCTTCCAAGACAAAAACAAATTCAAACAATTTGTGACACAAAACCAGCACCATAGAGGTTAAAGTATTTTGACATACTGAAGAAGAAAGACAGATTTAAACATGAGAATACATGAGGGAATAAGACCCCTAATAGGAATATGATAGAAAGTAAAGATCAATCAAAAACAAATGGGAATAACAACCAACCAAATTTCATGAAAAAACAGCTCCTATTCAATAATAATTAAATGTAAATGGTCTAAACTCTCCTTTTAAGAGATGTAGATTAGCCAACTGGATCAAGAAAGAACAGTCAATACTTTACTGTGTTCAGGAGATGAATCTTCTTCAAAAGGATTTGTACAGACTGAATATGACAGGATGTAATACAATTTACCAAGTATGGGGGAGCCAAAAAGAAAGGAGGGGTGGCTATATTTATATCTGACGAAGTTGAATTCCGTCCTAAATTAATCAAATGGAATAAAGATAGTTACTACATATTAATAAAGGAAACAGCTAACCAAAGACATAATGATTATAATGTATATGCACTAAATATTGTTGTTGTTAGGTGCTGTCGAGTCAGTATCTGACTCATAGCGACCCTCTGTACAACAGGGGAAACACTATTGTCAGTGCTTCTCTGCTGTTCATAGGGTTTTCAATGGCAGATTGATTTTTGGGAGGGGGTTGCCAGGTTCTTCTCCCAAGCCTAAAGCACCTGGTGTTCCCAGGCGTTCTCCCATCCAGGTACTAACCAGGCCTGACCCTGCTTAGCTTCCGAGATCTGACGGGATGGGATTCCACAGGGCTACGCCTGCAGGCGATTTCACGGGGCTACGGCTGCAGGCGCACTAAATATTGGTGCTCCTAATTTCATAAAACAAGCATTACTGGACATAAAGAAGCACATATGCCCTGATACAATAATTATGGAGTATTTTAATACTCCACTCTCACCACAAGAAATATCACCTAAATAACAAATTGACAAACAAACTCTGGACTCAAAAAACACTATAGGCTAAATGGAACTAGTGGACATATGCAGAATATTTCACCCAAAAGATACAGAATACACATTCTTCTCAAGATTGCACAAAACTTTCTCTAAAATAAACCACATTTTAGTTCATAAAATCTATCATAAAAAATTTCAAAATAAAACAATTCATTCCTTGTGTCTTATCAGATTGTAACGGAATTAAAATAGAAATCAATAGCAAGATAAATTTTAAAAGTCCTAAAAATACATGGAAATTAAACTGTCTATGAATGACCAATGAGTCACCGAACAAATGACAGAGGAAATTCAAAAGTTTCTATATTCAAATGAAAATAAAAATACAACTTATCGAAACCACTGGGATACAGCAAAAGTACGGAAATGCATAGCTACGAGTGCCTTCATTACAAAGTTAGGGCTCAAATAAATAATAACACATCTAAAGAGCATTAGAAAAACAGAAACAGGCTAATCTAAAAACCACTAGACAAAAAATAATGATGATTAAGGCAGAAATTAGAGGAAACCAAATAGAGAGAGAGAATTTAAAAAGTACTAAGAATCAGTGAAATTAAAAGCTGATTCTTTGAAAAGATAAATAAGATGGACAAACTTTTAGCAAATTAACCCAAAAAGAGGAAGAGAAGTCCCAAATTAACAAAATTAGAGATTTAAAAAGGATCATTACAACTGATGCTAAAGAAATAGGATGATCAGGGATTACTTTGAGAAACTATATTCCCAGAAAAACACCAATATTGAAGAAATGGATAAATTCCTCAACACTTATGACTTACCAATATTAAATCAAGAGGATATAAACAGCTTAAACAGATCAACAATAAGCAATGAAATTTAAGAAGTATATAAGAAATCTGACAAAGAAAAGCCCAGTTTGGGACAGATTTACTGCTGATTTTTATCAAAGAAGAATTTTTATCAAAGAAGAATTAATTCTTATCCTCCTGAAACTATTCCACAAAATGGAAAGGCAAAGAATACTTCCAAATTCATTCTACAAAACTAGTATTATTCTGAGACTTAAACCGGATAAGGGTCAAATAAAGAAAATTACAAACCAATTTCTCTGATGAACATGGACACAAAAATTCTCAATAAAATTCTCACAAACTGAATGCAGCAACACATAAAGATTACACATCATGACCAAGAGAGCTTCATTCTACAGATGCAAGACTGGGTTAGCACAAATAAATAAATGTAACAAAACACATTAATAGACTTAGAGACAAAAATCACATGATCATTTCAATAAATGCAGAAAAAGCTTTTGACAAAGATTAACAACTCTTCATGATAAACATCATGAAGAAACTATGAATAGATGGAACATTACTCAATATCATAAAGAGTATATACAACAAACCTACAGTCAAATTATATTAAACAGGAAAAAGTAAAAACATCCCCTTTAAAATGAAAAATGAGACAAGGATACCCACTCTTACAACTTAAATTTCATATAGTGATAGAAGGTCTAGACAGAGCAATAGGCAAGTGAAAAAAATAAAAGTAATGCAGTTCAAGAATGAAGAAGTAAAATTATCCTTATTTGTTGATGATGTGATACTATACTTGAAAGAACCTAATGTCTCTGCTAGAAAATTCTTATCCCTGTAAATTCCTTCAGTAAAGTGGTGGAATACAAAATCAAAATTCAAAAATCAGTAGCAGTCCTTTTTATCAATAATAAATAGGAGGAGATAGAAATCAAAACAAAAATCCCTTTCACAATACCTCCTCAAGAAATAAAATATCTAGAAATTAATTGAACCAATGATCATAAAGTCCTCTACAATGAAAACATTAAAACACTAAATAAAGAAGTTAAAGAGGACACTAGAAGATAGAGAGATCCCTCTTACTCATGGACTGGAAGAATTAATATCGTTAAAATGGCTACACTACCAAAAGCACTATACAGAGTCAATGCAACCCCCATCAAAATTCTAATTAAATACCTCACAGAAATATTAGAAAATTCAAAAATATTTGGAAACCCAAAAGACCCTGAATAGCCAAAACAATCCTAGCCAATAAAAGGAGTACAGGAAGCATCACAATATCCAACATTAAACTCTACTACAGGGCCATCGTTAGGAAAGCAGCTTGGTATTGGCACAAAAACAGGCATGAAGACTAAAGGAACATAAGATCCAGATATAGATCCACACAGTTTCAGCCACTCGATCTTTGACAATGCTGCCAAAAACACATGATGGAAAAAATTAATCTGTTTAAGAAGTGGTGCTGGCAAAACTGGATATCCACATGTATAAGAGTGCAAAAAGACCCACATCTTTCACCTTCTACAAAAATAAAAGCAAAATAGATCAAACATCTCAACTTAAAACCTGCAACATGGAAGATATTTGAAAAGAAAGTTGGTAGTACACTTCAAAATATAGCAGTAGGACAGTTTAATAAGCTCAAGTAGCCTGATGAACCTAGTACAAAAATCCTTAATAAAATACTTGCAAATCAACCTCATCAACACAATAAAGATATGATACACTATGATCAAGTTGATTTCATTCCAGGGATGAAAGAGTTGTTCACCATATGCAAGAAAATAAAAGTAATACAGCACATAAATAGAAACAGAAATCACACAATTGTATCAATAAGATGCAGAAAAGGCCTCTGACCAAGTTCAACATGCCTTCATAATAAAAAGCCTTGAAGAGCCGGGCACAGTAGCACATGCCTATAATACCAACAACTCAGGAGGTGGAGGCAGGAGGATCACAAGTTCGAGACCAGAGGCAGTTGGCATAATTTAGCAAGATCCTGTCTCAAAAAAGTAAAATAAAAAAAATCAGCTGAGGGTGCAGTTCAATGGTACAGCACTTGCAAAGCATGCAAGCACAAGGCCTTGGGTTCAACCTCTAATACGTCAAAAAAAAAAAAAAAGCCTCAAAGAAACTAGTAATAGAAGGAACATAGTACAACATAATAAAAGCAGTATGTGAAAAACCTGTAGTCAACATCATACTGAGTGGGGAAAAGCTGAAAACAATTTCCCACCTTCAAAATGGGGAAAGACAAGGATGTCCAACATCTCCATTACTATTCAATATAGTAACAGAACTATTAGCCACAGCAATAAGGCAAGAGAAAGAAATAAAAGGGATCTAAGTAGGAAAGGGGCTGGGATTTAGCTCAGTTGATAGAGCGCTGTGCTGCAGTCTCTGAGGTCTTGAGTTCAATTCCCAGCACTGCAAAAATGGGAGAAGTCCCTGGCAATCCACTCCCAAGGCAATCCTGAAACAGTCAGCCATTGAAAACCCCATGAGGGTCGCTATGAATCGGATACCAACACGACGGCACCTAACAACAACAACAACAAGTAGGAAAAGAAGAAGTCTACTTATCCCTATTTGCTGACTATCTGACCCTACACTTAAAAGAACCTAAAGTGAAAAACACTTTTCAGCAAAATAGCTGGATAAGAAATCAACCTAGAAAAATCAGTAGCTCTTCTATATATCAATAACTTTCAGGCCTAGAAAGACATTAGGAAAACAAGGCCCTTTACAATAGCTTCAAAAAGAATAAAATACCTAGGAATAAGCCTAACCAAGGAGGTGAAAGACCTCTTCAACAAAAACTTTTAAAACACAGAAGGAAACAATTGAAGAAGCCAGTAGAAGATGGAAGTCTTCCCATGCTCATGGATCAGAAGAATTAATATTGTGAAATGACTATAGTGCCAAAAGAAATCTGCAGATTCAATGCAACCCTCACTAAAATTCTGATGACATTCTCCACAGAAATGGAAAAAGCAATCCTAAAATTCATATGGAAACATAAAATATCCCAAATCACCAAAGCAATCCTTAGCAGAAAATGCAATATCTGATTTCAAATTATACTACAGAGCCATAGTAACAAAATCAGCATGATAGTGGCACAAAAAACAGTTATTAGACCAATGGAATATAATAGAAGATCCAGAAATAAATCCATGCAGTTAAAGCCATCTGATGTCAGACAAAAGTGCCAAAAACATAAATTAAAGAGAGGTACTTCTACAAATGGTGCGTGGAAAACTGGATATCCTTATGTATAAGACTATGACTAGAGTTCCTTTCTCTCCCTATTCAAAGATCAGTTCAAAAGGAACAAAAGACCTTAATATAAGACTTGAAACTTTGAAACTGCTAGAGCGAAACACAGGGAAAACACTTCAAGATACAGGTGTAGACAAGGACTTTCTGAAAAGAACCTCAATAGCTCAGGAGCAATAGCAAGAACTGACAGGTAATTAATATCTAGAATAAAGAGCCCAAAACTTAAACACCGAAAAAGAAAATTAACCATTCCAAAAATGGACAAATGAATTGAACAGACGATTCTCAAAAGAAGAAATACAAATGGCCATCAATCATATGAAAAAATGTTCAACATCCTCAGCCATCAGGGGATGCAAATTAAAACTACATTAAGATTCTGTCTCATCCCAGTGAGAATGGCTGCCATCAACAAAACAAAAAAACAACAAATGCTGACAAGGATGCATGGAGAGAGAACCCTTTACATTGCTGCTGGGAATATAGGTTGGTTCAGCCATTATGGAAATAAATACGGATGTTCCTAAAAAAAAAATCAGAACCTTCATGTGACCCATCTATACCATTCCTGGGTATATATCACAAGGAATATGTCAACAGACCATAGAGATACCTGCTCACCCTGTTTATTGTGGTGATAATCTCAATAACCAAGGTATGGAATCAACATAAGTGTTCATCAACAGCTGAATGGATTAAAAAATGTGGCATATACACAGCATTGGGTTTTATTCAGCCAGTAAGAAGGATGAAATTATGTCATTTGCAGGAAAAATGGATGGAATCAGAGATCATCATTTTAAATGAAATAATTCAGACTCAGGAGAACAAACATTGCATGTTTTCTCTCATATGTGGACATATTTTTTTCAATATTTTAATATATCTGTCATCAAAATAGAAGGGAGACTATATAAAGGGAGAAATGAAACTAAAGAGGGGGAAGAGGCAATAAGAAAGTGTAATGGGAGGAAAGGAAGAGAAATGCATGTCTTGCTTTAAAGGCTAAATCTGGAATACACGCAAAAGATATGTAAGCAGAACGTGGACTGGTAAGGAGGAAGGGGATCAGCAGGTGGGGGGGCATGAGAGGGTAATGTGGGAGATGAACATGAACAATGTTTAGTGATACATTGTATGAAATGTCATAATAAAACCCATTGAAATAAATTCAATTTTAAAAAATTAGTTTGCTGTATATTTTGATAGTTATCACAATGTGGTTCAACTTGTTTGTTAAGTGCTGTCGAGTTGTGTCCGACTCATAGTGACCTTTATAGGGTTTTCAATGGCTGATTGTTTTGCAATTGCGTAGGAAGTGGATTGCCACGTCCTTCATCCTTCTTCCATTTTTGTGGTGCTGGGAATCGAACTCAGGACCATCAGAGACTGCAGAGCAGTGCTCTACCAACTGATCTAAATCCCAGCCTACAGTTCAACTAGAGAACCCAAATTTGCTTGACAAATACTAAGTTACCAAACACTAGGAAGTTGGGTAGTATTTAAGAGGTAGACAGAATATCTTTCCAACAGAAACTAAAACATATTTTAATTGTTCCATTTCTTTCCTTTCCAATTTTCTATGCAGTTCTTGGCATTCCCTTTGTAAATAGAAAACATTCCATCTCAGGATTTCTTCTACTTTTTCAAACCATGTCAGGATGTATATTATGTCCCTTAGATTAGTACTAATCTTTAGAAGATATTTTCTTTAATTCTTCAAAACAATTCCCCGCTCACATGCACACATATACACATACATGCACACACGCTTGCACTCATTTATCATCTTTTCCTCTATCCAATACTCCAAAGAACCTGAATTATAGATATGACAACAATTGCAGGAAATAAAATAAGCTAAGGGAAAGAACTGATCCTACAGACTTCAGTTGGATAATATATAAAATAGTCTCACAATCACTAGTCATTTAAAGCAAGTCTTGCCCCTTTTTGTTTTTTCATTTTGCTTTGGTGTTTTAGTTTTCTGGAGGGGGAATTTTTTTGTTTTCAGATTGGGGGGCTATTTTGTTTTGTTTTTTTGTTATTGTTTTGTCTTTTTTTTTCTTATATTTGGCACATAATGGCTAGAACAAAGCACCAAACCACATTTAGTGACTCCTTGGCTGGCATTTAGCTTTGTTGGCAGGGTGCTACTCTGTGCTCTCTGAGGACCTGGGTTCAACTCCCAGCACTACAAAACTGGGAGAAAGATGTAGCTATTGACTCCTGAAGCAATCCTAAAATAATCAGCCATTGAAAAATCTATGAATAGGCCGGGCGTAGTGGCGCACGCCTGTAATCCCAGCGGCTTGGGAGGCGGAAGCAGGAGGATCGCAAGTTTGAGACTAGAGGCAGTCTTTGTAATTTAGCAAGACCCTGTCTCAAAAAGTAAAAAAAAAAAAAAAAAAATGGGCTGAGGTGCAGCTCAGTGGTCCTGCACTTGCAGAGCATGCAGGCGCGAGGCCCTGGGTTTAACCCCCAGTACCTCAAAAAAAAAAAAAAAAAAGAAAAATCTATGAATAGAAGAATAGCACTGACATAGTAATGGGCATCACACATGTTTCGTTCTGTTGTACATAGGGTCACCATGAATTAGACCCAACTCAACAGCATCTAACAACAACAACAACAACAACAACAACAACAAAAACAACAACACATTGACTTTGGAAAGGAAATATATGCCACTTTACCAGTCATATTACATGAACAAGAGGTTACTATGAAAACAAGGAATTTTTCAATCTTATTTTTGCTTAACAAAACAGGAAAAAAATCATATTTTGTTTTAAGGGTATTGGGATATTCCAAAATTCCCCAGTAATCCATGGCCTACTAAAGGGAGGTGCGTGTGTGTGTGTGTGTGTGTGTGTGTGTGTGTGTGTGTGAACATATTCCTAATAATACTAGGAATGGGCATCTTTCTATTTCAATCATTTCCTCCCTGTATTCTCTTTTTAAATAATACATCCACACCCCATTCTCATATAGTCTGCCATCAAATACCAACCTGACACTTTGGCCAATGCTAACTGGAAGAAAAAATCCAAGCTAAGTCAATTATGTTGTTTTGCACCAATTATATTGGAGTTCAGACTGAGAGTCACCAGTCAGTCACTGTTGGTCATTTGAGCTGTGGAGTATTGTAAAGGGGATAAGAATGATCATTTTCATCTTATGCAAAATCCAAAATGACAAAAAAATGAAATGAATGGAAAGTATTGCAGAGATAGAGACTCTAAGAGTAGGAGAGGCAGAGAGAGTGACTTCTTTGCATTTGGATGAATTTTCACATTCAGTGTTAATCCCTACTGAGGTCAGACTGTACCTCCTGCCTTTGGCCTCCGTAACAAAATCTTCTTTGGTTTAGCATATTTTAATAGGCTCTATTTCTTATAGTCAAACCATCTTTTATTAAGTCATTGATTCCTTTTAAGTACAGAAAGAAAAGCAAGGTGCCAGTCATTGTCAGAAAGCCTGACATTGGTCTTGTCTTAAAATTAGTATTTAGAGAGCATATGTGGTTGTTCACAAGAGCTGTATGATCTCAAGAAACTCAATTTCATTCTGAGCTTATTCCTTTACACTTTACAAAAGTATGGAAGAACAACTCTTTTGAGTATAATACAATGTCAAATACATTTTTAAAGTTTTTTTCTTCCAGTGCTGGGGACCAAATTCAAGGCCTCACACCCCAGAAATGTAACTTTTTAAAAATATATGAGTGAGCTAACACAAGTGTCCAAAAGTAAGTAATCTGAAAACTCTTGGAGATAAACCAGTGCCAATGCTAACTTTGAACCTAAAGGTTATTATAGAAGATGTGAAATCTTGAGATTCTACTTAGACATCTGATCAGAAAGTAGAAAATATGAGCTAAATCTCATGACTCCTCAAAGAGAGGTAATCTAACAAGTGGTCCCTGGTATTCCCACTATTGTAAATGCAAGTGAGACATAAACCCCAATGCACAGAATGGAACAGAAAGAAACACATCTGTCCCATCTAAACTCTCTCAGAATGGAGAAAATTTATTTACCCTGGTAATTCATAAAAACATAAGTCATCTTTATTTTTGCAATCTGAATTCACCCTCTGTATGATCTACGAAGAAAAAACTTGAAAACCCTCACTTGTGATGGTTGTAGGTTGGTGGCACCCCTAGAGAACTGGCAGAGTAAATTCAAGTCTTATTTTGAGATTTGCTGATCATCAACTAATTAAACAATAATATAATTCACTGGCCTGCAGCTGTAGCCCTGTGGCATCCAATCCCGTCAGATCTCAGAAGCTAAGCCGGGTCAGGCCTGGTTAGTACCTGGATGGGAGACCGCCTGGGAACACCACAAGCTGTAGGCTTGGGAGAAGGACCTGGCAACCCCCTCCCAAAAATCAATCTGCCATTGAAAACCCTATGAACAGCAGAGAAGCACTGACAATAGTGTTTCCCCTGTTGTACAGAGGGTCGCTATGAGTCAGATACTGACTCGACGGCACCCAACAACAACAACAACAACAACAACGACAACAACAACAACTGAGCAAATTATATGCAATACCATTTTCTAAATATAAAACTGACCATGTCACCTGAGCGCTTAAAATATTCCATTGCCTTTCAATAGTCAAGTTCAGTTCAACTTTCTCCTAATCATACAAAATGACCCACCTCCAAAGAACTTTTTTTCTCTTAGCCTCATACATCTTAGTTGTTTAGTTTTTACAAGTCTAGCAAGAAAATTCCTATACAAGGAAGGAATTACTCCAACAGGGCACCTAATGATACACCACTGAAATGGAAGGAAAGACTACTGCTTGACCATTCAGGGAATCCTCCTACCACTGGAAAAGTAGAAAAAGAGAGTATTACAGTATTGATCAAGATCCTGGAGTGACTGCTGCTATTAAATGGCATCAATGTTTCAGTCAGGCACTTTCCTGGGACACCTTCTTTTACAACAGTATTTAGTGGTAAGAATCAATGAAGGACCACTAGAGTTTCAGACATTTAAAAAAGGAATATTTAGAGTGTATCCCTGTGCGAACCATGCCTACCAAGGGATAAGGGAACTGAAACAGATAATGCAGAAGAAATTATAAATGCAAGAAATAAAAATTCTAATTTCAAGGTTCTCATTAAAATGGCAGATAGTAAACAGCCACACTTCAACCAGGGAAGGAACTGGGAAATTCACAAAGTTCTCTACTCAAAACAACAAAAAAAGAGTGGAGAGCAGCTTTAATTATTAAAGAAAAAGTATGGCATGAGGAAAGCTGGCTAAACAGTGGAGATTAAAATGACAGAGAATAGAGGAAATGGTGGGGTGATTCACTAGAATCCTCAACCTAGGTAAAACAACAGCAAAAGATATCAGATGATACAGGGCCCTCTGGGAGAGTGCACAGTTGGTGGGAGTTATTGTGGGGAAACAAAAGTTGAGGTTTGCAGGACATTCGTGGGAGGAGACTGGGCTGCACAGCCCCCCTGCTGGGTCTTGGCCCACCCCCCCCCCACCACCCCCACCCCCACCCCGGACTGCAGGTTTTTTTCTTTTTTCTTTTTACTGGGCAGAGACTGTTGCCACTCTGACCTCTGGTGCTGCTCAAACCCCAAGCCAGAGGGAGAGAGATCGAGTGGTCACAAATTTGGGGGACAGAATGAATGGCTGGTGCTTCTGGAACCCCAAGTCTAAGAAAGTCTGTTCAGGCTGAGACATGTTAAGGCCCAGGAGGACACACAACACAGAAAAGTGGCACCACAGGATTGGCCAGCCAGCCAGGCAGTTCAGGCAGTGGTATACTTAGGACCCCAGAGTGCCTGCAATGCAGAGCAGTGGTGCCATGGGACCGGGAAACCTAAAAGACAATGTTTAGGCTGCAGCACATTTAGGGCCCAGTAGCACATATGATGCAGAGAAAAGGCACAGCAGGACATGCAAGCCTAAGAGAGATGGTATAGGCAGTGGTGTAATTATGGTCCAAGAAGAACTGTGACACAAAAAAGAGGCACCATGGATCAAGGGAATGTAAAAGAGACAGATCACGCAGTGGGGCATATAGGGACAGGGAGTGCCAGAGGCAGAGAAACAGCACCATGGGACTAGGACTCTAAGACACATGATTTAGGCTGTGGAATGTTTAGGGGAATGACAGAAATAGATGGGGCAGTGCTGACTGCAGAGGATGCTGCAAGAGCTAGGCCCCACCCTGAAGCTGGGATTTATGAGAAAGGGAGGAAAAATTCAAGGGACCCATTATCATCCAGCCTCATGGAAGTGGATGGGGAGAACTTCTTTACACTTGGAGGTAAATCCTAGCACCCAGACCAAGCAATGGGCAAGCCCGAACAGAAAACACACAAAACATGAAGGGTCAAGTTGAATAGGAAGATTCAATAGAACAAAGCCTCTTAATAGATAATTTCAAAGTAACTGGATTCTTAGAGATGCCAGATAAAGAATTTTAAATATTGCTAATAAATATGTTGAAAGACCACAAAGAAAACACCATGAGAGCAACTGATTCACTGGACAAAAAGTATCTAACTTGGAAGAAAAATTCAGCAAAAAAATAGAAATCCTAAAGAAAAACCAAATATAAATTCTGGAGAAGCAAAGAAAACTGAATCAACTCAATATTGCAGTAGAAGGGGCAGTATTCAGACTAGATAAAGATGAAAACAGGATATCTGATATTGAAGAAAAAGTTTTGGAACTTATCTACTCAAATGCCAAGAAAGAAAGAAAGATGAAGCAGTATGATCAAGATTTTCAAGAGTACTTCAATAAAATGAAGATATGCAACCTACAAATTCAGGGGGTTCACAAAGGAACTGTAAACAACACGATAGAATTAAGAAACCTATTCAGAGAGATTTTATATTAAGACTTCCCAAACCTAAGTGAAGAATTAGATGCCTATACAATTGAAACATTCAAAACTCTAAATAGAGTAAATCAGAACAGATCCTTTCCATGACACATTATAATTGGAATGCTAAATCTAGAGAGTGAAGAAGCTATTCTAAAAGCTATGAGAGAGAAGTGCCAACTCACTTACAAAGGCAAACCCATCAGAATAACACCTGATTTCTCAACAACCCTAAAGGCAAGGAAAGCTTGGGTAGATATCATTCAAGTTCTGAAAAAGAATAACTGAAAACTATGATTACATCACAAAGCAAAGCTATCTTTTAAAAATAGATGCTGAATTCAAAACATTAGATGATATTGACTTGTTTAAACAATTCATGGCCACCAAGCCAGCATTGCAGAGGTTCCTCAATGAAATACTGCATGTGGAAGAGGTAAGACAATCCCAAATACAAGATGAAAGGACTGAATGATAAACATGAGGGGAACTTAAGAAAACAACAGGTAAAATATGAATCAACAGAAACAAATACCAAACTGATGCAGATTAATAAGCTACTCTCAATAATTGCTGTCAATGTAAATGGTCTTAACTAACCTGGCAACCCCCTCCCAAAAATCAATCTGCCATTGAAAACCCTATGCACAGCAGAGAAGCACTGACAATAGTGTTTCCCCTGTTGTACAGAGGGTCGCTATGAGTTGGATACCGACTCAACGGCACCTAACAACAACAACAACAACTATTCAAGAGGCACAGAGTGGCCAGTTAGATTAAAAAACTTAAACCCTTGATATATGGCATCCAAGGGACTTACCTCATCCATAGTGACCATAAAAAGCTGAAAATTAAAGGCTGGAAAAAAATATGCCACGCAAGTGGGAATGAAAAAAGGACAAGAGTTATGATACTAATTTCAGACAACTTAGACTTCAATCCCAAACTAATCAGAAGAAACAAAGAAGCACCCTACATATTAGTAAAAGAAATAGTCAACCAGGAACCCATAATAATACTTACTATGTATTCACCAAATACAGATGCACCTAGTTTCATAAAACAAATTTTACTGGAGATAAAGGAATACATTAGGCCAGACACATTAATAATGGGAGATGTTAATACCCCATATTCACCAAGAGACAGGTCATCAAAGCAAAAAATCAACAGAGAAACAATGGACTTAAACAGGACCATAGACCAAACAGAACTGACAGATATCTCCATCAGTTGCAGAATACACATTCTTCTCAGCAACACATGGAATGATTTCTAAGATAGATCACATTTTAGTCCACTAAATGGTCTCAACAAATACAAAATGATAGAAATTATCCCCTGTACTTTACCGGACAACAATGGAATAAAACTAGAACTCAAAAGCAAGAAAAATTTCAGAAATGTTACAAATTCATGGAGACTAAATAATACAGTGCTAAATAATCAAACAGGTCATCAAAGACATCAGAGAGGAAATTTATAATTTTCTGTAATCAAATGAGGATGAAAATATATCCTACCAAAATTTAAGGGATACAGCAAAGGCAGTTGTAACACAAAAGTTCATAGCCATGAGTGCCATCATGGAAAATCTAGGCAAGTCTCAATCAAATAACTTAATGACACATTTTAAGGCACTAGAAGGCCAACAAAAAGCCAACCCAAAAGGAGCATTCAGACAGAAATTTTTAAGATCAAGATAGAGACTGGCCAATTAGAAATTAAAAAGACAATTCAAAGGTTTAATAAGACTAAGAGCTGGTTCTCCAAAAAAGTTAATAAAATAGACAACTACCCTAGTCAGTGTCACTAAAAGAAAGAAATAAAAGGCCAAAATAAAAAATAAGTAGAGATAAGAATGAGGTAATAACCACCAATACCAACAAAATCCAGATCACCAGGGAATACTTTGACAAATTGTATTCAGCCAAAAAACAAAAATATAGAAGAAATGGATATGTTCCTTAACACAAATGAATTACCAAAATTAAGCCAGGAGGATATAACCAGTTTAAACAGACACATTATATTCATATAAATAGAGAAACTAATAAAAAATTGCAAAAAGAAAAGAAAAGAAAAGAAAAAAGCCCAAGTTCTAATGGATACACAGCAAAATTCTTTCAAACCTTCAAATAAGAATTAATAACTATTATCCTCAAACCATTTCATAAAATACAAATGGAAGGAACACTTCCAAAATCATTCTATGAAGCCAATATCATCCAGATACTAAAACTGGGCAAGGACACTTCAAATAAAGAGAACTATACACCAACTTCTCTGATGAACATGGACCCAAAAATCCCCAATAAAATTCTTGCAAGCTGAATTCTGCAACACAAAAAAATATTATAAACCGTGATCAAGTGGGCTTCATTCCACAGATGCAAGGCTGGTTCAACATACAAAAATCAGCTGGGCACAGTGGTGCACACCTGTAATCCCAGCAGCTTGGGAGGCAGAGCCAAGAGGATCTCAATTTCCAGGTCAGAGGCAGTCTGCATAACTTAGAGAGACCAAAAATAAATAAATAAATAAACTGGGCTGAGTGTGAAGCTCAGTGGTCCAGCATTTGCAAAGCATGCAAGCACGAGGCCCAAGGTTCAACCCCCAGTACAAGAAAAAAAAACATGAAAATCAAAAAACATAATTCAACAAATCAAGAGACTTGTAGACAAAGATCACATGATCATCTCAATTGATGCTGAGAAAGCCTCTGACAAAGTGCAACATCCTTTCATGATCAAAGTTTTAGAGAAAATGGGCATAATAGGGAAATACCTCAACATCATAAAGGCCATCTGTGACGAACCTACAGTCAATATCATATTAAATAAGGAAAAATTGAAATAATTCCCTCTAAGATCAGGACAAGACAAGAATGTCCACTGCCTCCTCTCATTTAATATTGTGATCAAAGTCCTAGCCAGAGCAAACAGGCAAGAGAAAGAAATTAAATCAACACAGATAGGCAAAGAGGAAGACAAATTATCCTTATCTGTGGACAACATGATCCTTTACCTACAGGACCCCAAAAATTCTATAAAATTCTTGTTGTTGTTGTTGTTGTTGTTGTTGTTGTTGTTGTTGTTAGATGCTGGCCAGTCAATGTCCAACTCATAGTAACTGTACGTACAACAGGTGAAACACTATTGTCAGTGTTTCTCTGCTATTCATAGGGTTTTCAACGGCAGACTGATTTTTGGGAATGGGTTGCCAGGTCCTTCTCCCAAGCCTATAGTATCTGGTGTTTCCAAGCGGTCTCCTATTCAAGTATTAACTAGGTCTGAACCTGCTTAGCTTCCGAGATATGATGGGATTGGATGCCATAGTGCTAGGGCTGCAAGCAGAAAACTCTTAGAGCTAATTAATTCCTTCAGCAAAGTAGCAGGATACAAAATTAACACTCAAAAATCAGTAGCCTTCCTTTACACCGGTAGTGAACAGGAAGACAAAGAAATAAAGGCAAGAATCCCATTCACAACAGCCCACCAAAGAATTAAATATTTAGGTATCAATCTAACCAAAGATACTGAAAATCTCTATAGGGGAAACTTCTAAGCATTAAAGAAAGAAATTGCAGAGTATGCTAGAAGATGGAAGGACTTTCGCTGCTCATGGATCTGGAGAATAAATATTTTAAAAATAGCTATATTACCAAAAATAATTTACAGGTTTAAGCCAGTCCCTATTAAGATTCCAATGATAGAATTTGTAGAAATAGAAAAAATAATTCTAAAATCATATGGAAACACAAAAGGCCATCTATACACAGAACAATCTTAAGCTCCAAAAACAGTGCAGGCTGGATCATCATACCTGACTTCAAAATATACTGCTATAGTGGCAAAAACAGCTTGGTACTGGCACACAAAGAGGCTTGAAGATCAAGAGAACAAAATTGAAAACCCAGAGATACAGCCACGCATCTACAGCCACCTGATCTTTGAAAAAGGGGCTAAGAACGTTCATTGGAAAATAAGGTTCTTCAACAAATGGAGCTGAGAAAACTGAAAATCCATTGCAGAAAATTTAAAATAGAATGATATCTCTCAATTTGCATGAGAGTCAATTCAAAATGGATAAGAGACCTCAACATAAAACCAGAAACCTTAAAAGTACTAGAAGAAAAGATAGGAAACAAGCTCCAACACATAGGCATAGGAAAGTTGTTCCTTAACAAGACTCCAATCACCCAGGGAGTGGCACCAAGAATTGACAAATCAGAGTACATGAAATTAAAAAGGCTTCTATACAGCAAAGCAAACAATCAAGAGTTAAGAAAGAGCCCACTGAATTGGAGAAAATCTTTGCATCCTGCACATCTAACAGAGGACTAATCTCTAAAATATACATAAACTTAGGAAAGCCAATTCCAAGACAACGAATAACCCAATACGTAAGTGGGAAAAGGAAATAAACAGACAGTTCTCAAAGGAAGAAGTTCAAAGGGCCAAGAAACACTTGAAAAAATGCTCAGTATCCCTAGCCATTAGGGAAATGCAAATCAAAACAACACCGAGATTCCATCTCACTCCAGGAAGAAAGGCCAAGATCAACAAATTTTAAAAATGCTGGTGAGGATGCAGAGAAAAATGAACACTTTTACACTGCTGGTGGGACTGTAAATTAGTTCAACCACTTTTAAAATCAATATAAAGATACCTTAGAAAATTAACAATAGAACTGTCATACAACCCAGCTATACCACTGGGATATACCACTGGGATTCCCTTTGGAATACACCCAAAGGGAAATAAATCATCAAACCACAGAGACACCTGCATTTCCATATTTAATGCAGCACTCTTTACAATCAAAAGGATAGGGAACCAACCAAGATGCCCATAAATAGGGGAATGGATTTTAAAATTTGAGTATTTCTGATCAGCTGCCAGCTCTCCTCCAAGACTCAATCTCTATTCAATTTATTATTCTTCTATTTTCAACACATGGTTTCCAAGGTTATCACAAGGATGTTTATCTAGCCTAAATGTGGGGAAAAGGGGAATGGAGAAGGCATGTTTTATTCCTGACCCTTTCTTCTTGCAGTGACACGTCACCTCTGCCCACATTTCATTGGCAAGACCATTGGCATGGCCACACCCAGATGTAAGGGAAGCTGAGAGAAAAAAAAAGTTGTTTCCCAACAACTATCCTACAATGTAATAGGAAGGGCACAAGTTTTTGATGAAGAGCTAGTTTGTTCTGTCATAACTCACTAGGAACCAGTTGAAAGAAACCATGTATTTTACTCCTTGTTACCTATGTCAAAAACGTTTGGTCTCCATAAATATTCACTTACAGTGGTTTTTCTTTAACCTGGTATGGTTGAGCTTCAGAGGTGAAGAACGCTTTGAAATGTATGCAAATTTCATGCATTTTGAAAAAGAGCCCATAACTGCATATCAGATTTTCAGAGACCTTCAAGACTCTTAAGATATTTTTAAATCATTTCCATGGGTGGATTTTTTAAAAAACTAGCTCTTTACTTCTGTTCCTCATTTCCTAACCCATTGGTCCCCAAACTAAGTCATTGACCTATTGAGGGTTAGTTTGAGTATGCAGATTCCTAAACTCTACCACAGCCTATTTATTGATTAACATTAAGTTAATGGAGAGAATGTTAGGCAGCCTGGAAATATATATATTATAAATATTATATATATTATAAATATATTATATATAATATATATTTAGAAAATATATTATATACATATATATATTTCCAGACTGAGTGACTATATATTATAAATATTATATATATTATAAATATATTATATATGATTGTTGTTGTTGTTGTTGTTAGGTGCCATCAAGTTGGTATCCGACTCATAGCGACCTTCATAGGGTTTTCAGTGGCTGACTGTTTCGGGATTGCCTTGGGAGTGGATTGCCAGGTCCTTCTCCCATTTTTGCAGTGCTGGGAATTGAACTCGGGACCTCAGAGACTGCAGCACAGTGCTCTACCAACTGAGCTAAATCCCAGCCCTATTATATATGATATATATTTATAAAATATATTATATACATATATATATTTCCAGGCTACCTAACATTCTCTCTATTAACTTAATGTCAATCAAAAAACAGGCTGTGGTAGAATTTTGGAATCTGCATACTCAAAATAAATAAATATATATATATGTGTATATATATATATATATATATATATATATATATATATATATGTAAGGATACTCACTCCTCACTCATGCTGCCAGGGATTAGCTGCCCACACTCAGAACACACATGTGTTTCCTATAGTCTGTGCATAGCTTCCAGATTGTACCTAACAGAAACAACTTTCAGTGTGTTCATTAGATCCACTTTCCATCTCATGTATCACTGCTTATCACTTCATACCTAATTTAAAGCTGACAGCAACCCATTTACAGATGCATAAATTTGGGATTATGGATCTGGATAACTTTTGCAATTTCTCAAGGCTAGTAAGGACCTGGATCTATATTCAAACCTTACTGCCTGATTCCAACCTATTTGTCTGATTCAATAACCTATTTTTAATCTTTCTTCCTCTTCAGAACATTGCAGAACATGTTCTTGGTTTTATTGTTTGCTTCTCCTACAGTTTTTGCTCCCTCTCTCCTACTTCCTTAGGTTCTTATCTTCCCTCAGTTTAAAATTTTAATTCTGAGTAGCCCATATATAAGAAAGAGGAACTTGATCTGGGCACAGTGGTACATGGCTGTAATCTCAGTGACTAGGGAGGCAGAGGCAGGAGGATGGCAAGTTTGAGACCAGAGGCAGCCTGCATAACTTAACAAGCCCTTGTCTAAAATTGGGAAGTAAAAATTGGGCTCAAGATGTGGCTCAGTAGTAGAGCACTTGCAAAAGCATATGTGAGACCCTAAGCTCAACCCCAAGTACCATAAAAAGAAAAGAGAAAAGAAAGAGGAACTATAAATTTCTCAATGACAACAATGCATATTTAATTTGCCATCAAGTTTTTCAAGTCAGAAGCATCAAATGAAGTAGACATAAAACATTCTGGGTCTTACCCAGGATGTCAGATAGAGATACAGAGGTTTTTTTCTGCTTTAACAGAAAGAGAAAAATTTTTACTGCTAAAAGTCTATAGATTTCCTTAGAACTCTTGATCATAACATGCATAGCTGAGTGAGGCTGTTAATGACAAATGCTCCAAAAAATAATTAACTGTTATATCTGACTTCATGTCTCAAGGAATCCAAGATCTAATATCAGGAATCTGTGTTGATAATGTAAATTATTTTGCAGCAGATGGTACACAGTTACATTTCCTTAATTCATTCTGTACTAAAGTCCCATGCTAGGTCTTTTTAAGTCCTTGTCTCTACTCCCTAGCCCTGCTGACATGGTGTGACTTAGCTCCACTAACATCTAAGGCAAGTCTAAAATCACCAACATACCCTAAGGAAGTAGTTACAGCTTTTGAAATGGCAGGAAGTTTCTGAACATAAAAGCTTCTTTAATTTCCCAATTCAGTTGGCCACTTCCAACACTTGATTGGAGTTAGGAGAGGTAAGTAGTGATTGATAAATGTTTCTGATGAAGGAAATGTTAGAATATTTTTTGTCATTAGTATTTTTTCTGAGGGTAAGTTGAAAAGGAAAGGAAAATAAAGCATTCATTGGCCAATAGCACTAAACTCTGAATTTCACTAAAATATTAAGCAGATCAAAATGGTTAAAAATAGTGTACAAATAGTTTATATTTGATGGGGGGGTAGTTGTTTCTGTCATCTCTGAACACCATTATAGACAAGAAAAAAGAGAAGGAAGGAAATTCCAGGTCTATCAAAAGACATGGAAGTAAAAGGCCATAAGTGGGGGAATGGGAGAGGGGAGAGGAGGGGCACAAGAGGGTAAGGGGGAAGTTACCTGTGCAATGTACAATGAAACACATATATGGAAATGTCACAATGAAATACATGTCAGAATGAAACACATTAAGTTTCCAATTAAAAAAAAGAAAAAGAAAAGAAATTCTATGTCTGTAATAAGAGATCAGAGACACAAAAACTTTGGCATACATATCAGTAATATAATAAGCCAATTTAAAAATTAAACATTATACCTCATATATATATTGCATAGTTACTTCTGATAGTTGACACAATGTAACTATAATAGACCAGAAGCTACCCATCAATGTAAAGTCTTCTTCCACATCATCTTTTACTGATTCTTTCTTGTATCATAATTTTTTTCAATCCTTTAGTCCTCTTGCATCCTCCAGTCTCCTACTTGTAGCTAATAAAAATACTCAATTTCTTTCTGTCCTGAAAAAAATATCCCTTCCTTGGCACAGGCTCTGCCTGTACTTGTTTCTTTTCTTGTTCAGCTACCTTAGGAGAATATTCTATTCTAGTTAACGTCATATCTTGCTACAATCCATTTACCATTCTCTTGCAACCATCAAAAGCTGGTTTTTACTGCCTATCTACCACACACTTGTCTCAGTTCTGCAAAACTGCTGCCAACTATCTCCATAGTATCAAATCTGTCAATTGTCTATTCTTTATTAGTCCTCTGTGTCCCATTTGAAAATGGTGGAGACTCTCCTTTCTAAAATTGCATGTCCTTGGTTTCCATGACATGATTCTCTCCTAGTTTTATCCACCCTCTAACTATTCTATTTGTAACTCCTAGAAGTATTTTTACTTCTCCTCTGCCTGTCCCTTAAATGTTAGTATACCACAGGGTTTTATTTTCTCACTTTTTCTGCACATTGTTCTTCCCTCTAAATGCCCTTCTAGGTAATCTCATTTGAGCTAATGATTTGAACTCTTACCTATATGAAGACAACCAAAGCTGGTTCTATAGCCCTGTCCTTTGTCCTGAGCCTTCAAGTCAACCAACTAAATGCCTTCTAAATAGATCCATTTGAATATCTACAGTTACCTCCTGCTGAGTACAGGCAACCCAGAATTTAATATCTCCTGCCAATACACCGGGAATTCTCTGGATTCATTCCTCCTTTTTACCCAGTAAAATTTTTGTAAACAATGTATTTTGGAATACTATCTAAGCCAAATTATTAGGAAACATTTCCTACCCATGGCTCCTTCTGAGAGGAGAGAAAGTCATTGATTTTCTCCTACCCCACAATTGATTGGACAAGGACACAGAAAAATGAAAATATTTATAGTGCAGCTGGGTCCCAGGAATGGTTGAGCATAAGCAGACGGCTCCTGCTCCAAGACACAAGGGAGGAAGACTGGTGAAGCCCATATCCCTTTTGACTCCTGTTAGAAAAGAGACCAATTGTGCCCAGCACAGTTGAAATGGCTCTATTTCTTGCAACCAAAATACTGACTAATAATATAATTAAAATCCACTGTGTCTTTAAATTAAACTGACCTCCATGCTTAGGCAGGATTACAATGTAATCCTTATTAGTATACAATGCTTCTACTGCTTAATCTCTCTTTGCCATAAAGTCCCCAGAATTGACTCTAATTATAACATATCTTTCTTGATCCATCTAAGTGAAATCTTAGGCAATACATTGTATCTATCCCAACTCTCTTTTCACTCAGCAGCTGCTCAGAATCTAAAATGTCAAATATAAATTATTGAAGAACGCATTTAAGAAGTCATTTCTGTAGGTTTCCAGAATTTCTGAGGCTGCATTTTTTTGCTAGCTGTTTTAATAACCCTCTTTTAAATTCCATTTGTCAAATTACCTTTAATCAAAAAAAGTGCTGCTGCATGAGGTATAAAAATGGGAAAAGAACAGAATGTTCTTCAAGGTGTCTTCTCTTAGATTTCACCACAGAAGTGACTCCTGGAGTGGACCTGATTTTAAGAAAAGGTACCCTCTGAGTTCTAGCAAGAAATGACAGAGTGTACCATAAAAAGAATGTGGATGCAATAGGTACTGCCTGACATCTAACGATAATATTCACAATTGTTAAAGTTAAAAGCCTTTCACATATATTCACTTCCTTCGGGAATAAAATAGAGTTATTTCTGAGATCAACCTGAGCTTAGCTATTTTCCTGTGAGTCAGAAGCAACACAGAATATCTAAAGGTGAAAGCAGTTTGACATAGTTGCAGGTGATCAGTCAAAATTCCCTAACCCTTTCATTCTGAAAGAAGTCTTTCCTTAAAAGCAGACTCACATTATTTTACCACAACTAGGTAGCTCATAGCGAATGTTAGAAATGGAGTCAGCACCAGCTCCCCTGACAGACCTTTACAAGAAAAAAATCTTCCAGTCTAAATTTTAAAAGTTTTAATTGATTATTTTACAAGGGCTCCCATCTCATAAAAGTAATAAATATTTCCAGCTTCCACAATCATTGACAATAGTTTATTCTATAAATAGTTAATCCTGGGGTCTCTCTCTCTCTCTCTCTCTCTCTCTCTCTCTCTCTCTCTCTCACTCACACACACACACACACACACACACACACACACCCTCCCTCCCTCTTTCCCTCATGATACTTGGGGGTCAAACCCAATGCCTTGCACATACTTTGCAAGTGCTCTACCATTGGACTGCACCCTCTGCCTGTTTTTTATTTTGGGACAGGTTCCCTAAATTGCACAGGCTGCCTCTGTCCTCAAACTTACTATCCTCCTGTCTCAGCCTCCTGGTTCACTGGGATTAAAGAATCTTGTGGTTTTTGAAACAACGGTTATTCACAATGAATCACAGTGAAGCAGGGAAAAACAAAGAAAACAAACCACTAAGTTGAGCTGCATTTACTCATTCAACACCTTGGTTATTTGTTGAGCTCTTACAATTTCCATATGATCATATCCCTAAAATATTAATTCCATATTCATAGGGAAAAAGTAAGAAATAGTTCAACAAAGGTTCATCAGACTTCCTTTAACACGAGAAATCATTGGGAAAAGTCACCATTTGAGCTTATTTGAGCTCAGCAGAAATTGGAGGAAAATTATTTTCACTAAAAGGCTATAGTCTTATCTTGTCCACTTACAAATATAATCATAATCTTGGTTTTCACTATGGGGCTATAAGAGCTTATTATCATTATACAATTAAATCACCAGCAAAAATATTCTATGATATTATCCTAGGAATTACATGATACATATCAAGGATGCATATTAATAAATTTTAATAAAAACATAAGCCTCTCATTCTACAAAATGAAAAAATAGGATCCTGAAAACTGGTTGTCAATAACATAATTAAATCAAATTTCCCTCTACTATTTAATATGCTGCTTTGGAATTTCAGATGTTCCTTGACTTATAATGGGGTTACGTCCCAGTAAACCCATCATAAGTAGAAAATATGACTTTCAATAAAGTGGAAATGCATTTAATACACTTAACCTACCAAACAGCCTAGCTTAGCAACTCAGTACACTGTAGAACATCAGTGGTTTCCTCTCATGCACAAATGGCTCACTAGGAATGGCAGCTGCTCACTTCTGCTGCCCAGCCTCATGAGAGAGTGTTGTACAACACATCACAAGCCTAGGAAAAGATCAAAATTCAAAATTTGAAGCATGGTTCCTATTGAATGTGAATTACATTTTTGATCCTTATAAAGTTAAAAAATTGTAAGTTAAACTATTTTTAGCCAATGACTATCTGTATGTGTATATTTGTTTATGTGCACACACTCATATACACACATACATACTGGTGCACATCTTGTGCTAAAAATGACAGATTAAGATTATTAAATTATAAGGCATATGGATTATAATCTACCAACATTGGATGTTTAAACTGTCTGTGAGAAGAATGGCTTGTTATAAGTAAGGCAGACCATTATTTATCTATGGCATTTATATATGTCAGAGGTAATTTAACAGATTATACATAAAATTCATTTAAGATATATATCCATGCCCACATGGAGTATATTTTCAATTTAGAAAGGTTAAAAAGTGCAAAGACAACTGAAAATGGGTTAAATACAAAAGGAATGTGAAGAAGAGGAAATTTAGGTGGGCTGGATACACTAACAGAGTCTCTCTCTAAAGCAGTGGTTCTCAATGGTGGCAACAAATCAAAATTACCCTGGATTCCAGCCATTTGGGTTCTGATTATTTGGTCTGAGATATGTACTTTGCATTGAGAATTTTTTAACTCCCCAAATAATTTTCATGTGCAGGCAAAGTTGAGAACCGGAACTCTAATAGATATAAATTGTAAACTGTTCCTTCAGGCAGGATGGAGGTGGAGAGAAGAAAGCACATCAAAAAAGAATGTGAAATGCAAAGTCAGACACTGTCCTTTGAAAAAACAGAAGAGGTAAGGTGTGATTTTATTGGCAAAAAGCACTAGATGCTTGGCACCTCATTTGAAGATCCAGTGTTTGCACTTTCTTTGTGAGGGATCCACAGCTCAGACCATGACCTCCAAAATATACATAAAATATCAATTATTAGTCTACCAGTCTCTCAGAAATATATCTCAAAAACTGAACCCACAACATATTGAGGTAGTGAGAATCCCAAAACATCCTTTTAAAATAAGAACACCACAGCAGATTATCAGATATGTTGACACTCAGGCAAAACTATACAGGAAGGTAAATTATAATCAGAATCAGAATAAGAACAACTAACTGTATAATTTCAGTGACTCATACGGCAAGTATGGAGAGCTGAGTGTTTCCATTTCCTTTACATACACATATTTGATTCAGAAACAAGATACAATGCAATTTCAGAGCGATTTTTATCCAGGATGGTGCTCTTCTCATTTGTCTTTGCTTTCATGTTACTGCCTGCTTTCATTGGTGTAGACCTCCTCTAGCAATGTTAAAACCATTGATTGTATTACCTGTAAACCTGATTTATTATTCCAGAGTTAGCTCCGGGAAACATAATGTCTCTAATCATTATATATTGAATTTATTTTTTTTAATTCTCAAAGATCTGGAAAAACCTTAATTTTGTTACCTACAGAAGAGAATTGGGAATAAGAATCAGAGAACTGAAGCAGAGGGGATATATTGAAAAATTAGTTTGTACAGTTAGGACAAGAATCATGGTATATTACATATTTATGTATTTATACCTCCCTCTTCCTCTTTCAAAAATTTCAACATAAAATAGACATTATCAATTTGCATTTATTTGAATGCGTATATGAATATGTATACACATGTATTATATATATACTTATATATTATTTAAATCCACAAGAGCATATTTATTTGCCTTTGCATACTCATAGAGAGCCTAAAGTCACACCACTGTGATGTATGATCCTGTCAGATCTCAGAAGCTAAGCAGGGTCAGGCCTAGTTACTACTTGAATGGGAGATCACCTGGGAACACCAGGTGCTGTAGGCTTGGGAGAAGTACCTGGCAACCCACTCCCAAAAAGACAATCTGCCATTGAAAACTCTATAAATAGCAGAGAAGCACTAACAATACTGTTTCGCCTATTGTATATAAGGCCACTATGAGTCAGATACCGACTTGATGGCACCTAAGAACAACTATCATAGAGAGTAAGTGGGACAGTGGTAGGGACTTCCCTCTTTCCTTCTTGCAACAGTTATTTGTAAGGGAACTCTTTCCACTGTAGTGCCATTCTAAAACTCTAGTTGGGTTGGCCTTGGAATCACAGTACTTATGTTATTTTACAAGATTAATCCCTTTTTCATTTCAGAAAGATATTACTGTTGGAAGATTAAATAAATAGTTTGATTTTGAAAAACTGGAATATGAAGAAAATGTCATGATTGCCTAGATAGCACCTATGAATGTTGCTACTAAGTTACAAAAAAAGAAGGGAATATAATTTCTAATCACTGATTTTTAAAAGTAAGTCACTTTAACTCCTTTTCTGGGTAGAATTGAAGTCTTGGTTTATTAAAAAAAAAAAGAAAACAGATATTTAGACATCATATACATTTATGTTTTACTAGAATTGGTTAGCTTTTAGATAACACCTGACTTTTTTTTCAGTTTATATTAAGCATAGTTACATCTGAAAGCATTTCTGGAAGGCTAGTGTGATTCAACCAAAACTCAGCTAATAAGAAATTTGTTCAGAGGAGCTATGCCCATGAATTTATGTTCTGAATGTCAAGTGCTATACTTAGTCAACTGCCTGTATTAAAATCACGCCTTAGGTTACAATCTGACTGATCAACACTCTTGTCAGGGATACTTTTCCTTTGTTATCTTTGATGCTCACGCAAGAGTTATTATGACTCCTTAGGATTTGCTTTGCATTTACTCCACTGGGTACCTCACTTTGACAGACTCAGT